>PVIJ01025709.1:0-10229 GCA_004024925.1 Scalopus aquaticus
AAGCGCATGTACTGATCACGCGAAGCAGCGAGTGAGCCCGGACACTGGGCGGGCAGCAGGCCCCGGCGGGAGAACGTGAGCGGAAGCCACGACGCGGCGCCGCCGGCTCATGCGCGGCCCTGGCGCGCGGGCTGCGTGTTCCCGCCGCCCGGGTTGGGCGCCCCTGCCAGAGAAGGCGCCCCAGACACTCTCCCGTGGCTCTGTGGGGCAGAGTCCCCTCTGTCGGCGCCCCTGTAGGGGCTGAGCTGGGTCCCTGAAGATCTGGGCCGCCCCGGCCTCTGGGGGCACGAACATGGCCTGCTTGGAAATAGGGTCTTTGTGGGTATGAGCTAGCTACGTGGTGATGGGGTAAAGCTACGACTGACGGGCTTATCCGTTGAGGGAAATTTAGACACATGCACGTGCACACACAGCCCACATGCATACACATGCACACACATGCGCACACAGATGCACACATGAGCACACTCATGCACACACGTGCACACACATCACACATGCACATGCACGTGCACACACAACCCACACGCACACACATGCACACATGTGCATGCTCACGCGCGCACACGTGCACACACAGCACACGTGTGCACACACACGTGCACACACGCAGGACCCCGGGAGACTGGGACCCCCAGGGCGGCCCTGGAGGTGGCCGCAGAGACGGGAGCGGGGCAGCCGCGCGGGGACGGAAGGCAGGACAGCCGGAGGCCGCCCCGGGGCCGGGAGACAGCCCGCACCGCGAACACCTCGGCTTTGGGCTTCTTGGCACCAGTCCTGAAACAATAAGGTTTTGGGGTGTTATTTTTGTTGTCTGAAAGCCCCCAGTTTGCCAGCAGCAGGAAACAGGACGTGAGTCCGAACCCCGCCTCCCACTTGCAGTCGTCTCTGACCCGCCCGGGCCTGCCAGCTCCGAGGATGCACTTCTCGGAGAAGGGGGCGCAGGCCGAAGGTGAGGGGTGATTTCCGTCCCTCGAGCAAGGTGAGGCGCAGCGTCTGCTAGATTATTTTGCTTTGTTATTTTCTTCCCTTTATGGCCTGGCGCTGGCGTCGTGGCTCCCTCTTGTCCTGCAGCCTCGCGGGGCTTTTCTGCCACCACAGCGCTGGGGCAGCACGCTGGGGTGCCCAGAGCCCCGTCTCCCCTTTCTCAGGGCGCTCTCAGACGGCGTCCTCCGGCCTCCCGCGCAGTTATGGTTGAGCTGGGAAGGGGGCGCCAGAAAACCGACGTGAACAGAGCCCTGTGTGCCTCCCTGCGGTTAGGAGCAGCCGCCCTGGAGGCCTCCTTGGGGGCGAGGAGCGGGCACACCCAGAATCCGCCTTCACCAGCGCTCGCTCTGCCGAGGCTCTGCGTGGAAAGAACCACGACAGCCTTTGAGGCCGCGGACCGACTCCGGCACCGCCAGCTGCTGTCTCGGTAACAGTGTTGGAAAGGGGGGCTCGCTCTGGAACCCAGAAGTACAGCTTTGGGCTATTGCCTGAGAAAAGAGAACAGGCCCTTCCCGCGTGGCGCTGACGCACGGCGGCCTGCGGTGTCCCTGTATGCGGTGCTGACCGCTGCTCCGGTGCGGGAAGTGGACGCTGGGTCCTTCCGATGACCTCGGGGATCCTTTTCTGAAACTGCATTGTCCCCGAGGGTTTTTCTGAAAACTTGCTAAGCCTTTGAGATGTCTAAATTTAAGTCTTCTTTGACCAATCTTCATGCTTTCTTTTCATGAGAATAGCTACCTCCCCAAATCAAAATCTCTAAATACAAATAAGGTCAAAGCAGGCACTCCCCAAGTTCTTAGCTTGGTCCCTTTGCTTTTTTTACTTATTAAAAATTACTTTCAAAGACACAAATGAAATGTAGTTAATTGAGCGATAGAATTGCAGCTTGTAAGAAATTGGATACCTTGAATTTTTAGAGATGAGAGGGGATCTTGCAAGATAAAAAGAGCATGGAAATTAAAAACTTATTTATGCAAATATAAATGTCAACAGATCAGTTAAATAACATAATGGAGACAATTAAAGAACAAATTAGTCGACCAGAAGATTAAGCTGAAGAATTCCTCTGGAAGATATCATTGGATAAAGACAATTAAAATAAGAACATAGGGTTAAGAATCATTGTAAATAGATAGACTCCAATGCCAGTCTGGGCAGACCTTGAGGAGGGGAGAGAAGGAATAGAAGGAAGTGAGATTAAGATAATTAGACGGGAAGGATATTCTTGAAATAAGGGATGGATAACATTTCCCAAAGACTCTCACAGTTTACCAGAAACTACTTTTACAAAATATAATATCAGACATATATAATAAAAAATTTCAGAAAATCAAGCCTAGAATTCAAATTATTTTGGTTCTAGAGAAAAATGTTAACTACAATAATAATCAAATCAGCATTAGAATTCTCATAAGCAGCAAATACAAGATGACAGAGATAAATATCCTGATATTATTCTTCACTGGGATTGGAATCCTATGTCTAAAATATAATTTTGATGTAAAAGTGGAATCCAGACATTTTCAAATATCTGAGCTACACAGGCCACATTTACTGACCATAGCACATTCCAGAGAAATGATGTTGTACAGCCATTTTCACTGACCAAAGTGTAGTAACAAAACAAAATAATAGGCAGAGTTTAGATAAACTGTCTATAGAGAAAAATTAGAACCACAACCTTTAATGAGTAGGAAATGTTCTCTTCATTGCTTTCTCTGGTATTAATGATTTTGAAACAAATCCCATTCTATAGAAAACATTTGTTTTATTGAGCAAGAGTTTAATTGCCATTGATTTTGTGAATAACTGGAGAAAAGGGATTCCCTGTTTGAGTTAAAACAGCGAGGCTTGTCTTGGTGAAACTACAATATAATGATTGAAAAACTGTTGGAAAAAAATAACTTGCTTCTTTTCCTAAAGTCGTATTCCTGTCATTTTATCTAAGCTGTATTTACAAGTCATTGCTACTTTTGGAGATTTTAGCCCTTAGGATGTGTATTTTCACATGTATCTCATATCTATAATATATACATTTTTCTTCATTAGCAACCTTTTTAACTTTATGGTTATTCT
The DNA here is from genome assembly GCA_004024925.1 of Scalopus aquaticus. Lineage (NCBI taxonomy): Eukaryota > Metazoa > Chordata > Mammalia > Eulipotyphla > Talpidae > Scalopus > Scalopus aquaticus. The sequence continues at coordinate 3,064 of PVIJ01025709.1, forward strand.
TAAAAAGGTTTCTATAGAGAAACAAACTTAATTCTTTACCTCATTAATAATTTCACATCCCAGAGACTCATTCTTTCCATCAATATACAAATGAGTGGTTCGGCGCATTTTAATTGTAGGGGGAGGTTGATGAATAGACCCATTAAACCCAGGCGGTTTCTGGAGGAGACAGGAAGGCTGGTTTATCTGCACAGGATAAACAGTTACCTGGCAATGACTTGGTAGGGGATCAGCCCACGTGCTGCGACGTGCTGCAATCAAAGGCATTGATTTGGTAAAATGGCAAAACAGACCCCAATGCACCAGCGCTTCCCTGGAGCACAAAGTAATCACAGGTGAGTCATCCAGGCGCCATATGTTGTGGAGGGCGTGTGACTCATGGGCCTGGCCATGGCAGAGAGTATACCTTGTAGAAACAGAAGCAGGTGTGTCCCTGTGCCACCTCGCTCATGTCAGTGCCTGGATTTCTCGGGTTCTGATGGGTTTTGCTTTCCAACCCGGACAAGCAGTGACTGTACCTCATGTCGGGACAGTGGCGAGAAGGACACCACTGCCCCATGCCAGCCACGGGCCTGCGGGCTGCTCCCACAGAAGGCTGCTTTGCTCCTATAGTTAGTTGAGATATTCTGAGATGTCAAAGGAACGTTCTTGTTCATTTTGATTTTTTTAAATTTTTAATAAAGGAACCAAGAGCAACATTGCATTTGTGATTCTATTTCCCACTTGAGCCAAAGTAGTCAGGAAGGAAAGCCTGATATTTTTTATGGACAGAATTGGTGACGTCTCATCTAACAGGACTGCTCAGCCAGGGAGGGGAGCCGCCAAAGTGCTGTCCCGGCCACCATCCTGGTTTAGAGTGTTAACTCGGTGTCTGGTCATTGTCAAAATAGCTTTTGCTCCCCTAACCTTGATATATGGGTGTGCAGAAACGGAGAAACATGTAAATATTATGTAGTGTGCATATATTATACACATAAAGTCTATATAGTGTGTCTATATATTCGAGAAATGGATCGATACCATGATGGATGGAGGATGGATGGATGGAGGATGGATGGAGGATGGATGGTGGGTGGATGGGTGGAGAAAGAGAGATGATAAGAATTGATAGATGGCAATGATGGATGGATGTATGCATGGGTGACTGATAGTTGATAAGTAGGTAATAGATGATGGATATATGGATGGATGGATGGACCCAAATGGAGTGTATGAAGTATACATTATTATCCCCTCAGTCTTTGTTTCTTGAGACTAAATTATTTCCTTCTTCAGGAGTCTGCCTTCCCACTCCACCCTCCAGATCCATGAATAATTTTTAGATCTCTTCATCAAAATCTTCCAAGTTCTTGTCATTCTCAAGCGGTGAAATGCTGACTCATTTCCAGCTCTCCAAGCCCACCCCCGGGCCCCAGCGCAGAGCTGCGAGACTCTTACTCAGCGACGCCACACGAGGTGGCGCGGCCCTGAGCAGCAGCTGGCCTTAGGACACGTGCCGTCACCCCGAGGAAACCTTCCCGCTTCCACGCCGGAGAGTCTGTTCCTGCTCTCCCTTTTTGAGAGCATTACTTTAGCCCCTGGCATTTTTCTGCTTTCTGTGTGCAAAACCATTTCTCTCTGTGTTACGCGAGGCGGTGCCTGCGAAGCGGTGGTGGGAGCGATGCTGAGGACCAGTGGGTGCGACCCCGCAGCCACCACGGCGCGTGGATATAGTAGTCGTTGGAGCGCCCACGGGCAGTTCTCATGCGGCTTTCACCCCCAGTGACTGACTCCGCGATCGTCAATCCCTGCTTTACTCGCCCCCACACTCAGTGCAGCTCGCAAAACAGGAACGTTAATTGCTTTATAGTCTCTCTTCAAAAAGGCTGAGTTAGACCCCTCCAGCATCCGGGTTAAATTCCTTACACAGCTCTTCAGTCCGCCGGGTATTTATGCAGTGGGTGCTGGTGTGTGACGTTTGGAGCGTTCTGTGTTGTGGGATGGAAACGTTGAGTCCAAACGTCGTTTTCGGCCACAGAGCACGCATGTTACAGAAAGCGCTTTCTCGGTGGCTGGGCTCTGGCGCGGAGCTGGCCGGCCGCGCTCGGCCCGAGAAGGTGAGCGGTCTCCGCAAGACCAGCGTGAGTCCCGCTGGGCTGCCCTGGTGCGAAGCGCTGGGCGCCTTGGCCGCGACTGCATCTTCGTGTGTCCCTGGGACAGAGGGGCCGTGGGTGATGGGTCCGCAGGCAAAGCGCTTGCGCTCGGGGTCGCCTGCACCGCCCGCGCGGCGCACCGGGAGAGGCTCCTGCTGGGAGGCGGGGCCGGCGGTGGACACAGATCCGCGTCTCGAACTGCTGCCCCGGGGCGGGCAGGGGCGTCTGCAGCAGGAGAACCGGGGTGGAGGGGCCCGTCCCGTTTGGCAGAGGGCGGCGGGGCCCGGAGGTGCAGACTTGAAGGAGGCGCCGGAGGGAGGCAGGCGGCTTCTGGGAGAGGGAGCCCCAGGAGAGGAGCTGCCTGGCCTTAGAGAAGGCGCTGAGACGTGTGACTGGCGAGGGCGTGGGAGGACCGGACCGAGGCCGAGGGTCTCCATCACCCGCAGGCCCCTCGGCCGCTGCGTGGAGAGTTCGCAGGTGGGGTGACGCCTGATATGTCTTAACACTTCTCGCGCCGGCCATTTTCCGTGCCGCCGCATGAATGGTCGAAGCATTCAATAAAACACACAGCTCCTGAACGACTGGATATGGTTTAATGAAATTTTAAATGCATAGAGATTAAATCTTTTAGACTGAGTGTGAGCAATGAAATAGCTCCTAATAGTTCCAAATAAATCCACTGTGGCATGAAAAACCAGAGACTAGATGAACACGTGAATGCGTGGAGCAAAAAGTGTTAATAAAGACCCAGGGTGCTGGGTTGAAAATAGGTGGGGTGTGTGTATAGGAGGCTAGTTTCAATTACGTGTCCCTAGTCATTATTAAATATTACTGTTAAAGACTCTCATTATGAAATGCTCTCATAGATGGGGGTGTTCCAACGCTGTTTGTTCAGATACAAAGCACAACCCAGTATCGCGCTCATTACACCAGCTTGTTCATGTCAGAACTGTGTCTGTACAGAGCTGAACCCCATCTCCCCCCTCAGCCTGGAACTGACCCTCCAGTCCCTCTAAAAGGGGGGATCCGAGGCGCCTGCCACCCGCAGTGGCCTCAATCCCTTCCCATCCTCTGGGGCCCCCAGCCTCTCCCTCCAACGCCTCGGTTTGACACCGTCTCCTCCTGGTCTCCGCCCCCTGCCTCGCCCATCTGTGGCTCCTTATTCCCTGGGGAGTCACTGAGAGAATTTGGCGAAGAACTTCCAGAAGAGGAATGAAAACTTGCCACTCGTGTTTTGGCTTTATTGCCATTGAATTCGGAAACTGTGGCTATTTCTGGAGGACCGCGCAGCCGTGGGCTGGGGCACAAGGGGGCCAGAAAACCCACTTATTTTTGCAAAACACAACTTTTAAATGTGACTTTGGAGAGTTTGTAGGTCTCCACAGACTTAAGGTATCAAAGTAGGTTCTTTCAAATCACTGAATGATTGCACAAGCTGTTTAAAAACCCACTCGTCTTGTTCAATCCTGAATTCATCTTTCTTTTCCTTAGGAGGAACTTACGCTCTTGTTCCTTTTCTTCTTTATTGAATGTGCACTGAAGTGTTCGTAACCTCAGAGCTCTCACGGCCTGAATAAGAGGTGATCTCACCGTTATGAGTGATTATCCCGTTTCCGCCCGGTCTTCCGAGCCCGTGTGTGGTGATGTCATTCTCCTCCGGCCCTGCAGAAATATTTCATTGCTGTTTCCAGCCTCTGATACGGGCTGTTCTCACGGGGGTGAGGTGATCCCTCTGTAGGGTTTTGATTTGCATTTCTCTTTAAATAAGTAATGGGGAGCATTTTCCATGTGCCTGTTTGCCTTTTTATAAAGCTTTATTTTATTTATGCATACAAGCTGGGGTGCAGGCCAGAGATGCAGGGGTGAGAGGACTCCCCAGAGACAGAGTGGGGAGCAGAACAGGCAGCTCGACTGAAGTACACTGCTGAGGGGAGCAGCAGGCAAGGCAGGAGAGGTCTGCTGCGCCCTGTGGGAAGCTCCCTGGCCGGGGATCAAACTCGTGCTGCAGTGGCTGCGACAGCTTCATAGTGCTGAGACTTAACCCTGCGCCCCCAGGGAGGTCCTGCCTGCTTGTCTTTTGTGTGATTTATTTGGATAAGTGTTTACTTAGGCCTCTGCTCATTTTTGGATTGGGTTGTTTTGTGGCTGAGTTTTATGATTTCTCCATGTATTTTGGAAATTAACCCGTTGTGCGAATGTCTCCTCCCAGTTTCTAGGTCGCCTTTTTGTTTTGTGGTGGCTCCTTTAGCTGCCAGATCTTTAGTGATTTTGAGCTCATCTGGCGTGCGGAGCTGCTCCGGTCTTTGGCGTGTCCGTGTCGCGTTCCCGGCACCGCGCGAAACGAGACTTCCCTTCCCCGCGGGCCACCGCAGCGCCTTCGGCAAAGACCAAGCGCCCGTGCTCGCAGGGCGGCTTTCTGGGCTCTCTGGGCCAGCCGGCTGGTCTGTGTTCCTGTTCTTCCCCCAGGCTGGCCCTGCCCCGGGCATCCACGCCCTCTCCCCATGCGGGCGGGCCGCCGACTCCTTCCAACCACGGGCCCCGGCAGGGATGACGGCCTGGCCCCGCCGTGAGCGGTTATCAGAGCGCGGCCCGTCCCCTGTGTACTTCTGTGACGGGGGTCCCCAGGGAAAGGGGAGCTTCCAGGGTCCCTGCCCACCCAGGGGAGGGTGGAGCTGAGCAGGGGGCAGCGGAAGCTGGGAGGAGCCTGGGCGGGAGGGAAGCAGCATGGAGCGCCCAGGCCGGGGGGAGGCGCAGGGAGCAGAGATGCAGGAACGAGCCGCGCTGGCTTCTCGGTCCTGACGGGCTGAAGCCGGCGTGGGGGAGAGACCCGCGGGAGGGGACAGTGGAGCTTTATCTTGGCTTTGATTTTGCTCTTCTCCTCCCAGACGTGTCTGTTTCTGCCCCTATCCTGTGGGTCCCCATCACACGTCCCCGCCCAGCTCTGCCCTGCGGGTGCGGGTGGCCGCCGCTTGTAGGAGCAGCCCGAGGAGCCGCGCAGCAGGGACGGCTCTGCCCAGACCCAGCGTCTCAGCAGGGCGCCCTCGGGCCGGAGGAACCCGGAGGGCCGGCCCGGGCTGCACTCGACTGAGGCCCAGGCCAGGGCGCCCACTCACTCCCGCTCCCAGAAGCCGAGACATGTGTCGTCCATGCCGACCGCGGCCTTGTGGAGTAAAGCGGCCTTGTGGAGTAACTTGGTGATCAGCAACAGGCAATTAACTCGGCGTCCCCAAATCAAGGCGTGTGCTCTGTTGCAGGCCGTGTGTGTTTGTGTATAGCCATCTTATTCAGGAGGCTGTCTTCCCCCTACTCGCACCCCATCTTAACACTCTGTGTGCCGGTGCCCTTTCAATTTCCCAGCCCCTGGGGCCGGCCCTTTTCTGTGCCACCGCACGAATGGTAGAAGCATTCAATAAAACACACACAGCTCCTGAACGACTGGATATTAAAAAACTGCAATATCTCCCCTAAAACACTTTCACCAAAACAATGTGTAAAGCTTCTAGACTGAGGACGATCCAAGAAGTAGCTCCTAATAGTTCCAAATAAATCCACCGTGGCGCGAAAAACCGGAGCTAGATGAACACGTATGAATACGTGAGCGGCCCCCTGATGCTGCCGACAGAAACACGTGCTGATACATGAGCGGACCACAGAGTGTGAAGGTAGACAGCAGTCTTTGTTCTTCCTGCTTACAATCGTATATCCCTAAAAAATATCAGACTCAAAAAAAAAAAAAAAAGCACATGTGCATGCTTTTTTGGTCATCATCTGGGGAGATTTTTGTCCCTTAAGGGATACTTGGCAATGTCTGGAGTCACTTTTGCTGTCACGCCTGGGCCTGGGCCTGAAGCCTGTGAGTGGAGGCAGCATGGGGCAGGGACAGCCCCTCACAGCAAAGACTCACCCCACCCAAATGTAAGCAGAGGGGCCTCCCTGGTGACACAGAGGGTTAAGCTCAGCGCTGTGGAGCTGTCAGCAGCTGCAACGAGAGTTCGATCCCCGGCCACGGAGCGTCCCACAGGGCGCAGCAGACCTCTCCTGTCGCCCCGCTGCCCGCTCAGCAGTGTATTTCTGTCGATCTGCCTGTTCTGCTCCCCACTCTGTCTCTGGTGAACCCTCTCACTGCCCCACACCTCTGGCCTGCACCCCAACTTGTATGCAAAAATAAAATAAATCTTAAAAAAAAAATAAATTTCAGATAGGGCCTCCCTGGTGGCGCAAGTGTTAAGTCTCAGCGCTATCAAACTATTGCCCCTGCAGCCTGAGTTCGATCCCCGGCCAGGGAGCGTCCCACAGGGCGCAGCAGACCTCTCCTGTCTCCCCGCTGCTCCCCTCAGCAGTGGATTTCTGTCGATCTGCCTGTTCTGCTCCCCACTCTGTCTCTGGTGAACCCTCTCGCTGCCCCATGCCTCTGGCCTGTACCCCAGCTTGTATGCAAAAATAAAATAAATCTTTAAAGAAAAATCAGCAGAGGGTGAGAAACCCTCATATGCAGCCACCAACCCTGTCCAGAAGATACTCGTATTGACAAAGTTGAAGCATCGACATAAAGCTCTGGAGCCTTGCAAGGTGAATATGTACTTTCTACATTTTAAAAATTTCTCCTCTTCCTATTAACATTTTCTGTCAAATTGAAATGAAAATCTTTTAATTAAGTGAAAGCAGCGTTGTTCCCGTCAGTATTAATAGCATTTGTTTTCGGGTCTGAGGCAGCGATAATGAGCAGCGTGTTGAAGCTGCTCCTTTTATTCTCGGGAACGCGCGGGCTGATGTTCTGGAAAAGCCATTGTTTGACATCCAGTTTGGAACATCACCGACCAGCACACGCAACCTGACGGGTGAAAACAACACCCAGCACCCGTGTGCGTGATGCTGAGTAAGTTGAGGACAGAGATTTAGAGAGAGGCCACAGAGGAGGCGCGTTTATCATCAGCAGGGGGCTCCCTCGTCTTCCTGCATAATGCTCGCCCTGGAGGATGGGGATGGAAGACGGAGGGTGGGGACGGAGGGTGGGGATGGAGGGTGGGGATGGAG
>PVIJ01025710.1:0-10230 GCA_004024925.1 Scalopus aquaticus
CATCTGGAGGGTGGGGGGGGCCATGTAACTTAGATGAAAAAGAAAAACCCAGTAAAAAATGAAATAAAATAATAAAAAGAATGAAAAAATTAAAAAGAAAAATTTAATTTCTTTTTAAAAGAAATTTAACAAGCTGTTGGACCAAGTCAGAGGGCCCCCTGATGACCTGAGTTTGATCCCGGCCAGGGAGCTGACCCAGGTGGCCCAGAGGCCTCTCCTGTGTAGTCTGCGGCTCCCCTTCCCGTAACAGTGTGTGTCAGTAGATCTGCCTGTTCTCCCCAGTCTGTCTCAGGTGAATGCTCTCACCCTCCCTCAACCTCTGGCTTACACCCCAGTTCTTTTTTTTTTTTTTAAAGATCCATTTTTTATTTACACATACAAGCTGGGGTACAGGCCAGAAGCGCAGGGAGGCAAGAGGGCTCACCAGAGACAGAGCGGGTAGCAGAACAGGCAGATCAGAAATACACTGCTGAGGGGAGCAGCGGGCAAGGCAGGAGAGGTCTGCAGCGCCATGCGGGACTCTCCCTGGGCGGGCGTGGAACCCGCGTCACTGCTGTCAACAACTCCACAGCACAGCGCAGCGCCCAACCGCTGTGCACCAGGGAGGCCCAACACCCCAGTTCTTTATTGTTAAAATAAAAAAAGAACTAAAGTAAACTGAAAAGAAAACAATAAATAAAATAATGAAATGAAATATAAGAGATAAAATAATGAAGTACAATAAATAACTAAAATACAACAAAATAAAATTTTACTCTCTGTAAGTGCATCTTGTCCATCTGTGATCAAGGACGGGACAAGCCAAGGGAGGAGGTCCCCGCCAACCTCTCCGGAGCACCCCTACCTGCTCCTCATTTCTCACCGCCCACATTTCAAGCTGGAACCTCCAGGGTCAGGGACAGGCAGGTCTTCCCCAGCACACGCGCCCCCTCACTCACACTGTCACCCCCACTGACCCCACCTCCGTGCTCTCTGCCCAGGCACCCAGGGGGTTCACTTGCTCCACCTCCCTCTACACTGGGAGCGCTGTCTCTTAGGTTCTACCCTTGCTGGTCGATGTTAAGTGGTTGTCTCTGTGGAATCCCACTCACGGACGGAGTGGACACAGCACTTAAGAACAATGATGACTTCAAGGAGAGAAAAGACTCAGTGACCCCGGCTGAGGAGGCCAGATCTGTGTGATGGTCCCCAGACCTCACCTTGCCCTGTGCCCACAGCTCTTGTCAGAGTGCACTGATGCATGGATTGATGGAGACCAGCGTGGCCCAGCCGGACCAGGGAGGAGACAAGACCCCTCCTTCAGCCTCTCCCACCCCCCACATCCTCATCCTGGGTCTTCTGACGCGGTCCAACAGCTTGTTAAAACTAGGTGAGTTCCTATGACATCCCAGGCATGCCCAGGGAATTATTAACAAGGTGTATTAAAAACTGTTGCTGGGCCTCCCCGGTGGCGCAGGGGTTAAGCGCTGCGCTGTGGAGCTGTTGGCAGCATGGATGCGAGTTCGACGCCCAGCGGGGGAGAATCCCACATGGCGAGGCAGACCTCTCCTGCCTTGCCCGCTGCTCCCCTCAGCAGTTATTTCTGATCTGCCTGTTCTGCTCCCCACTCTGTCTCTGGTGAAGCCTCTCGCCATCCCACGCCTCTGGCCTATACCCCAGCTTGTATGTATGTGTATATATATATATATATATATATATATATATATATATATATATATATATATATAACCCTGTTGCTAAAGTGGCATCAAGATAAAAATCATGAGAAAAAGCAGAGAGAAAATTAAAAAAAAAGAGCGAGCCTTTTGAGGTGTTACCAGATGCTAAAATAGGGGCCACCTATGACAAATATGGCAGAGAGGAGACATCACGGAGGCAGAGGAGGAAATCACTTTGACAGTCCATTTGGGTTCTTCTCCAGATTCCAGCACCCACAGGACATCTTCAGGATTTTTTTCTGGCAGGAGGAACCCGTTAACATTCAAGTTCTTTGAAGAAACCATTCGGGGACGTCTTTGTGGGACTCTTCTGGATGCACAGGGCACGGGACTGGTTTTCTCTATTTCAGTGGGTTTCCATCTTTTGGAGGGGGACTTTCTTCTTTTGAAACAGACTTGACTTCCTCCGATTCACTAGATCACGGACCTCACTGCATTCTCTTCCACAGGATTTGGCGGCTGTGGGACCGCCCCTCTCAAATCTATGCCGACTGCTACTAAAATAGCTAGTGGCAAGATGACCACAAGGACTGTAGACAGTGGTCAAGCAAGAGAAGTTGAAGAAGGGGGAGCAGCTGCTGTGTTTGAAGAGCAAATAATTCAAAGCATTCACTAAACAGAACTGTTAAGGGTCTCAAATATCACTGGAGGAGTAACGGGAATATTTTTTGAAGATTTCAAACGAACTCCACTTTCTGTGTAATTGCACTTCATCTAAAGTATTTTTAAACAACTCACCGGAGCCCCTACCCTATTTGTCATGGACTTTTAACTTCATTATTGGGACCACATAAGAAGATTTTTTTTGTCTTTAAAATTGCTGTAAATCTCTGAAAGCCCTTTGATTTTTTATCACACGTGACCCAAGGTGGCCGTGACTCTCTCGTGCGCTGATCTCAGGCAGGACCTGCTTTCCATTGTGTATGTTCCGTGAGCCACATAGTGTCAGTGTGCTGTGAAGTTCGCACTGTCAGGACTGGAAATCTTCCACCAAAATAATTACAGTTTTCCCCTACTGTATTGAGTAAATTTATTAATGCATTAATGGCAGTACACTTCTGGCTTAATAGAAGTTGAGAATGTTCTAGTTGTGCACAAGTGCTGGCGACTAAGTACGTTTTGACAATTGTTTAAATAAATAATATAGCGTTTAGGCTGAAAAAGTTGATAAACTGAATCTTTGTCATTTGCTTAAGAAATAAAATGTCAATACATTTGGTGCATCCTTTCCCCAGTGGGAAAAATAAATAAATGGAGTGATTGACACAGGAATTGCTCTATTAATTGTCTACAGATTAGTGGAGTAAATGAATCTTCCAGGGCCTCCCCTGTGGCCCAGGGGTTAAAGTCTCAGTTTTATCAAGCTATCATCAGCCACTGCTGCATAAGTTCGACCCCAGGCCAGGGACTTGACACACAGGGTGCAGCAGACCTCTCCTGCCTCCCCCAGTGCGCCCCTCAGCAGTGTATTTCAGCAGATCCGCCTGTTCTGCTCTGCACTCTGTCTCTGGTAAATCCTCTCACTGCCCCTCCACATGTCTGGCCTGCACCCCAGCTCTTGCATGCATAAATACATAAACCTTAAAACAAAGGAAACTGAGACTTTAATCTGTGTTTTTCACTTTCTGTCAGCAGCAGTATGTTTTCCTTTGAAGTAAAATCTCATGCACAATCTCCCTCCCCCCAAACATAAAAACACATTCTCTCTAGTCCATTAAATGGGTAGTGTTTTATTAATGTAAATTTCCTTATATAAAGTTTAAATACTAAAATAACTAAACATTTAAAGTTAATCAATGAAAACAAGTATAATGCATGGGTGATTATAGCATATTAGAATGAGGTAAGGAAAGCTTATATGGTGGGAATTATTTTTAAATTAATTAAAGCATGTTTCAATGAAATTCAAGTTAAGTTTACTGATCCCTGAATCCCCTCCATGGATTATTAGAACAATAGAACATATTCTGAAAATCTAAGGATGGATGATTTCACTGAAAAATTTCTAGCTTGAAGATTTTAAATTGTCCTTTGAGTTCAGATTGCCTAATTTAAGACTGCTTCAGAAACTGGAAAAGGTTGCTTTATGGGAGTGGAGGCCTCGAGGCAGCCTGGCCAGTGTCAAGGATGGTTGGGGGGGGAGGGCTCAGGCGGGGCGAGGGGCATGGAGAATCCGGGGACAGGGAGGGTGTCAGACTGGCACTGCCCGGAATTCCACAGCCCAATAACCAGGGTGAGGAGCAGGGACCAGGAGGGAAAGAAAGAGCCCTGGGCGGGGCCTGCACTGGAGCCATTTTCCTCACTCAGCCAGAGGCACATGCAGGTCCTGAGACCTGGCAGGCTCCAGGCAGGCGGGGCTGGTGCCCAGTGGGGCCGGGGCGCTGGGTGCCTGGTCCTAACATACACACACACACACACACTCACACACACACGTGCACTACAGTAACAAGCCCCTCTCCACATGCTCTTTGTTCGCGTTCCTGCTGTTACCGGGCAAGGAGAGGGGCACCCCAGAACCCCCATCCTGCCTGTGCTAAATAGGTTCTGCCATCCGCCGCATCAAGGCAAAACATGAAACACCTTTCGTGGAAAGAAACTTTAATACAATTAGTGTATAATACAGAAAAGAAAAAGAATATAGTTTCCTAGCTAACACACACACACACACACACACACACACACCACACACACACACACACACTCACACTCCTACACGTGCGTGCCCTACAGTAACAAGCCCCTCTCCAAATGCTCTTTGTCTGAGTTCCTGCCAGGATGTAACAGCGGGATGTCTGTGCAGAGGGGTTTCTTGTTCACGTTGTTTGGAGAACAGGCATTTCATCCTTAGCACCGAGAGGAAGTGGCACCATGTATGAAGAAAAAGTGCAGCATCGATCATCCTTCACCGTGAAGGACACGAGATGTGGGCCTGCGGGAACCTTGTCCTCTGAGGAGGCCTCTGGATGGCAGGGGGTGACTCCTGGTGTTTAGCTATAAATAGGAGGCACCAATCAAAATGCAGAGTCCTCCCTGGTGGCACAGGGGTAAAAGTCTCAGCTCTATGAAGCTCTCCACAGTCACTGCAGCATGAGTTCGATCCCCGGTCAGGGAGCTTCCCACATGGTGCAGCAGACCTCTCCTGTCTCCCCCTCAGCAGTTTATGTTCGTAAATCTGCCTGTTCTGCTCCCCACTCAGTCTCTGATGAACCTCTCACCCTTCTGCACCTCTGCCCTGCACCCCAGATCCTGAATGCATAAATAAAAAACAAAAATCATCAAACTGCAGAGCCCTGACCCAGTTGCAGTCTCAGCGGCTCGAGCAGCGCCGCGGCCTTCAGAACAGAACAAGTGTTTGTCCCAGGGGCTGAGGGATGCTGGATCCATTCCTCTGGGGCCGCCTGCCCCAGGGACCCTCACCTCAGAGCCTCACCCTCTCTAGGGTCAGGCCCTTCCCTGCACCGCCAGCCCCTCCCTGCGAGCAGGAGCCTGCACAGACTCCTCCCCTCCCCCACATGGAGCCCACAGCTGGTGAGGAGCCCGTGTGCCCCCCACTCTCAGCCCTGATTCTCCATCTTTCTGGAGGCCCTGAAAGCGCTGGGTGGGAGGGAGCGCTGGGAGGGAGCAGAAGGGCCTGATGCCCACAAATCCAGCCTTGGGGTGGGCTGCACCCCACACCCCTCTTCCCTGCCACTCTGAGCCTCTTAACTGGCTCTGCACACAGGGAGCCCCTTTATCCGCCCCCTTCTTCACTGTGACGTCAGTGCCCGCCCCAGGCCTCTACCCTGACCAGCCCATCTGTGGTCATCACAGCTGAGACCTGACCCCGCCCCATTTCCAGGTCCCCTGCTCAAGGCAGAGGTGGGGGCTCAGACTCAGGGGGTCTGCAGGGGGCGGGCTGACAGGGCACTGCCCCAGGCTGAGCCCTGAGGCTCCCTGTACCCAGGGAACAAAGGTCCTTCTGGTCACTTCCACAGAGTCCCCGGCAGCTTCTGCTCCCGGCCACACTGTGGGCCAGATCCTGATTCCAGTCCTGTGAATTGGAGGCAAAGCCCCCCCACCCTCTACCTGGGATTCACCTGCCCCTGCCCCCTCATCCCCTGGCACAGACACTTCCTGTGGGGACACCCGCTGCTGTCACCAGATGAGGACTGAGGAGCACATGGTGCCTGTGTCCCCAGCCCCACACCCACCTGTCCATGCCCACAGGCCTCCCCCTGAAGAGGCATCTGACCCCAGTCAGGACTGAATGGCTCAAGTCCATTGGGATGAACAGGCCCTAAGCCTTGGGGGCCCCTCCCACCCACAGGCTTACAGTGGGGGGCTCAGCTCTCAGGGCTGCGCTTGTCTGAGTCTTTCTCAGGTGACAGGTCACCTGGACTCATTTCCACCATGAGCAGGTTCAGGAAGAGGAGGGGGTTGGGCCGGAAATTCCGCCCCCCTCCTCACACCAGTCATCTGCCGATCCCACCCCACCCCACTCTATTCTGCCCCCGGTACCTTCAATGTCAACCCAGGATGCCAAGTAGGATGGCGCAGGGGAGGATGAGCCAGGGCGTGGGGCTCATAGTCGTGGCCTTGGCCGTGACGGTGCCTGGGGCTGGGGCCGTGGTTGGCGACCCTGAAACGGAAGCCAAGAGTGAAACCCTCAACCAGACCCCACGGGTGAGAAGAGGCCGCCTCGCTCCTGTGGGCCCAGCTCATGCAGAGGAGGACGCTCCACTCCTGCACTATGGGAGCGGTGACAGGCCTGGGGGTGCCAGAGACAGGAGGTAGGCCCCGACCCCGGGGGCTCACAGAGTCAGGGGAGCAAGGGCAACCTCTAATCAGGCATCCCGGATGTGACAGATGAGGGGGGCCCCAGGAGAGGGTGGCATAGACCCCTCTCAGAGCTGGCATTCGATGTGGAATGGAGGACCTTAGACACACAGCGGGTGAGAGGAAAGAGTGTGTTTCTCAGGGAAGGGAGAGTTCGAAGAAAATCTCCTGAAGAGTGTGAGATTCCCTCGCCTGAGGGTCAGCCAGAAATCCCCAGAGAAGTGTCCATGGTGAAGAGATGTCAGGAGGGGAGAAGGGGATGGTGGGGACAGGTCACACCTGTGACCGATGTTCACCTAGAAGGACTTACTGTTGCAGGATCACACACACACACACACACACACACACACACACACACACAATCAATCTCACATTGATCTAAGAGGACCACACTTCTTCCTTCTTCACCACACCACAGTTACCTGCCATTCCCAGCATCCTCAAGAGTAAGTCGTTCACGTCTCTGTCCTCCGCCCACATCTCTCGCATCCCCGTGTCCGCAGGCGGGTCCTCCGTCCACTGTCTGGTCTCCGAGTCCAGGCGCAGGAAGATGCGTCCACTGATGACAAAGTGCCAGGATGCGCGGCTGCGTCCACTGGCCTCCCCCTTACACAGCATCCTGCCCTGCAGGGAGCGGGGCTCTGCCCCAGGGGTAAGAATTCGGTCTCAGGCTTTCCTGGTGGCACAATGGGTTAAGTCTCAGCCTATGAAGCTACTAGCAGCCACTGCAGCACAAGTTTGATCCCGCTGGGGAGATTCCCACATGGCTCAGCAACCTCTCCTGTCTCGTCCGTTGCTCCCCTCAGCAGTGTACTTCAGTTGATTCACCTGTTCTGCTTCCCGCTCTGACTCTGGTGAACCCTCTCACCACCCCATACCTCTGGCCTACACCCCAGTTCTTGTATGCATAAACATATAAATCTTTTTTTAAAAAAAGAATCCGGTCTCTGCCCTCACACATCCTTGGCCCACTCAGTACCCCCGCTCTGGTCCCTGGACTCCCCTCCTGCTCTGTCCTCTAGGTCCTGCCTGGCTCAGGGTCTCCTGAGTGGGAGCGATGCCACGTAAACACCAGTTTGACACAAAACTCATTATTTTCTAGGCCTGCAGGGAAGTTCTGCCCTCAGGTTTGCCAACTCACCACTGTTTCTAAGCATCTCTGGTGGCAGGTCCAGCAGTTTCCTTTTGAGCTCCTCCATCAGGTCCTTGAGGGATTCAGTCAGTCCCCCCCAGGTCTCTGTGTGAATCTCACACTCTGGTTGTTGCTGAGGATTGATGAAGCAGTTGAGGTAGAGGCTGTGAGTATCTAAAGGAAAAACAGCGGTGGGGTTGGAGTGGGGGGAAAAGCACGTAGGCCCCCCTCTCAATCTGTGGAACACAAGAGACACTCTGAGGGCTGGGCTGGAAGAGCAAGGCCTCCCCGGGCGGCCACTCCCCGTCACCAGAACTCTGGACATTCCCCTGTGCCCACCGGGCCACCACCCAGCTCTAGGCAGCCACAGACCAGTCCTGCCACCACATGCAACTCAGCGCCTGAGGAAAAGTCTGCAGCTCAGAGCCCTGTGAGAACCTCATCCCAGTGTCCACGCAGGACACGGAAGAGCCTGTTGGGGGAGTGGGGGGTCGGGAGGGGCTGCACTTAAGAAAGAGGGATCAAGGTGAGGGGGGGTGGGGACAGGGTCCAAGCTTGGAGAAGGAATTTTGCAGTGCTGGGTCATGGTTTCTAGGGGGCCCAGGCAGAGGGGACTAATCTGCTCATAGGTGCTCCTGGCAGCTGGGAAAAGCCTGGTCCAGGCAGGGAAATAGAAAATCCAGAATTCCTGAGGCAGGCTGTAGAGGAAGGGCTGATCACACGCTTGAGAAAAGTGAAAAATCAGGGTGGAGGGGACAGGAAACTGCTGACACCGCCTCGGTCACCCAGGCGTCTGGGGTGAAGCCTGCACTGTGGCATCAGCCCTTAGGAGAGTCTGCGCAAGAAGGGCTCAGTGAGGGGCCTTCAGCTGAGGGTGAGTGATGGAGGCAGAGGCTGTGCCCCCAACCGGCCCCAGTAGCAGCTGGGAGGGCACCTGTGGAGTCTCTAGGTCAGAGCCAGAGACCAGCAGGAGGCGGGTCCGAGCAGCCCGGGCCCTTGGCCCCTGAGACTGTGGGCGTCCGCCAGCGCCTGTCACGAGCAGCGGGACAGCAGGCTGGGCAGCCTCCCGGGGCTCAGCGCTTCATTTCCTGAGTAAAACCAATGAGGAGCACAAAGAGGGTCGACCAGGAGCCTGAAGCCCCACCCCGGCCAACCACACCTGCCCTCGGCCAGTTGCTGGAACTGAGCCGCCTCTGACAGCGGCGGCTCCCGTCGGGGGATGTGTCGCGGCGCCGGCACGCGCGGAGGCTCCGTCTTCCCCAAAGTCCTTCCCCGGGGTGAGGGCAGAGTCGCGGCCGCCGGCCCTTCACCAGGGCCCTGGGGCGCGATGAGAGGGGAGTGGTAAGCAGCCCGGTGCGGACTCCGGGGCGCACTCGTGAATCCGCAGCTCTGGCGGCGCTCGCGCCACCCCACTCACCGGACCCGCCGCTGGACCCGCCGCACTCACCGCCGCGCGCCCACCCCGAGTCGCTCCACAGCAGCAGCACCAGGACGCTGAGACCGAACCGAGGACCCAGCCGCGCCATCTCCTGCGCCTCTAGGAATTGGGGAATCTCCAGGTCAACCATCCCCACTTCCCCCGGGCCCCGCCTTCCACGGCGGCCCTTCGTCCTCGCCCCTCCCTAACGGAGTCTGAGTCACAGCGCGGCCAGCTAAGTTACAAGCGGATCAGGCCCAGCGCTGGGCCCCTGGGGCGCTGGACTAGACGGCCCAGTACCCACCCTCTCCGAAGCTCAGCCCTCTCCCACAAACCCTAACTCCAGCCACTCCCTCCCTCCCCGTTTCCGGCTTTCAGTGCTTCCTGCTGGGCGCAGGGGGCTCAGACCGGCTCATAACGAAAGGGGCGCGGTGAGGTGCTCTCTCTTGAAAGCCCTGATCTGCTGGAGTCTGTCCCAGGCTCTGTAAGTTACTCTAACGGCAGGAATTTCGATTTTCAAGGCCCAAAGTTTTCAAGCAGCCAACCAGCGCCCCCTGGTGGGCAATGAGTTGTCTCCTGCAGTTCAGGCAGGTGCCCCTCACCTGTGTCCAGCAGCACTGAAGCCTTTGGGAGCAGTAAGGGGTCACTAGTGGGGACCTGTGGAGTCTCAGACGCCTCAGTGGCCTGCAGGGGCTGCTCATCTTGTCTTATTTCCACATTCAAAGACACCTCAAGTCTCTGGGACCTTGACCCCGTGACCTCTGCTGTGCATTCAGGGCACACACCTGAAGTAGGAGACCTGGTGAGGGCTCAGCAGGGTCAGGTTGAGGTGTGAAAAGAACACAAGTCTGCCCTCCATAAAACCACAGGGGTCTCTCCAGGCTTCATCTGCCCACAGGGGATGTGCCTCCCACACTGTGGTTGCACTGGGTGCCCAGGAATCACAGGACCAGTGTGCGCTTGCTCCCCCACCCCAATTCTCTCTCCCTGAAACTCTCCCCCAAGTGCCCCCTCTACACAAGCTACATCGTCTTTCTACCCATATTCTGGTCTATATCCTGCAGAACCCTGATATGCAGGGGGGTCGGGAAGACATAATGGGAGAGGGTATGTGCCAGTTTTGAGTGAGTGCAAGCTCGTGTCCAGCG
>PVIJ01025711.1:0-10209 GCA_004024925.1 Scalopus aquaticus
GGAAGGAAGGAAGGAAGGAAGGAAGGAAGGAAGGAAGGAAGGAAGGAAGGAAGGGAGGAAGGAAGCCAAGCTAGGTAGAGTATAGACAGCTAGAAAAGAAAATAAGGTCACAATAATCAGATCTCATAAAGAGGTCCAGGCAAATTTAGTTCTTTTTGGTCTTAATCCTGAAGCAGGTGGGTAACTGCTGATAATTCAAATGTTGTGGTGGCACAAATAATTTTTTTTTTAAAAAATCACACTGGATACACAGTAGTGAGATAGGATGTACATAGGTGGGGGAGGTATGGTGTAGGTGGACAAAATAGACCCAGTGTTTGATGGGATAAATATAGGAAAAAATGCATAAAATGGATTGAAAACTCTTTAAGCCATAGATATATTAAGGATGTACCTTATGTACTAGATATGGTATAAGGGGAACACGGGAAGGTCAGAAGAAAACCATCAAATAAATGGTCTTGCCTACTGTGATAAAAACTACTGGAAAAGAAATCACTGCTCACCACTCAATGAGATATACAGCTTTTACTCCTTAGCTTTCACTTATTTTTAAAAGAAAGTACAGAAAACAAAAAATCACCTTCATTAGAAAAAAAAAGTCTTCTTGTATGTAACATTTTAAAGAAAGAGAATTCCTGAATCTATAGTACTTTGCATTTTCAACCTTTTAGCAATGTCAAATAACCTATTATTTAAATACTATTTTAAATAGTTTAAATAATTTAATAACCAAAAGCACTTTCCTTATGGAAACAACTAGGGTAAATTGAGAGCATTTATTAAGCTAAATTAATATGACATAATTTTGGACCTCTGTGCTAGAGAATTGTTAGGAAATTAAGAAGTAAATATGCACAAGCTTTGGTGATCTCACCCATAATTCAACAACTGTCCTGATTTCTTTGACAGTTTTCATGCCATTATATAAAAATCAAAAAATAAATTTTGTACTTCCACCTAAGAATTCCCATTGACTGCATAAGTGTGCACATAAAATATTTCAAGCATAGTCTAATCAAATAGGCCTTCAGAGAAATTTGATATCTAATCAGTACTCATTACATTATGCCCAAATGGTATAATTAAATTTTTCACAGATACCATAAATTGCAACTTATTCTTTTTATCTTCTTCCATATTGCTGCTATTACATAAGACAAAAAAAAGCCCTTACAAATCTGATCAACTTTCCAAACAATATTTATGATTTCTCATCAATTATCATTATATCTAACTTCTACAAATTCTTTCTGTATTAGTAATCTTCATTTTTTTCTGACTATCAACTTGTCCAAATCAATATTCTCCAATTTCTCTTTGATGGAATCGATGCCCATAAAGTATAAACCAATGTTTGGAACATAGATTTTTATGGGAAGTGTCATTTCTTACGGAACCAACAACATTGCTCTATCTTATAAATAACAAAGACTTAAAAATTCCATTTTTTCTCAAATGGACATGAAGTTGTAATTCTGTGAATAAAATGTCAAGTTAGTCCTCTTTAACCTAATTTTATGAAAATGTTTTACACCTTTTATTCCTTTTTCTCTTAACTTGGGCATTGATAAAACTGTGAAATATCTCTATTAGAAATGTTTTACTACTAAAACTCAACACTGCAAAGGGAACATAGCTCACATTTTAAGTTTTGTCCTTGCTTTTTTTTTTTTTTTTGTCCATGAGCTTGCTCTACTCTGACTAGCCCAATTTAGTTTGTTATAGCAAAGTCAAAAATTCAGGAAAAGTTCCTCATAGAAAATTATTGCATCTTAAAGTTCATGTTTTACTAAAATTTTAAGTTCTTGTCCTCAAAACCATACAGCAGATAGACTGTAAAAATATCACAAATGGTAGGCCGACAAAACTAAGAAAGGTCAATATCTGAATCTGACACTCATACCCAATAAATCAAGAGATTACAGAAGCCAATGATAGAAAATCAGTGCAGAATGGTACAGAATATCATTCTTTGATTCTGGGAATTAAAGGTATAAGAAAGACTGTATTCTGTTGGAGGACTTGAAACCAGAAAGATTATGGTAGGACTCCATGGGCCACTGGGAGAGGTACATAGTTCACTTTTACAACAGCACAAATCAATAACATGGATATTAAGTTAAAGAAAAAGTTGAGTGTAAGTGCAGAATTGAACTGAACCAGTGCACAGGCTGAACTTGTCAGATTTCCTGAACCAGGGTTTGAATTGGTCCTGAAGTAGGTGATATTTGAGTCACTCTCGCACAAGGACAGGTCAGCTGACACTGCAACCACTTTTTTCTTTCTCTCTCTTTTTCTTTTTTATATCAATTTTATGTCCAAATTGTTCTTCTCTTTCCCTCAGCTGTAATGATAAGACTTAGTGTCATGATTTTCTCATTAGCTGAGTAGAATCAATGTTCTTTTCACAATTTATGCCTTAAGATCGGTTTTATGGTTACTTTTTTCCTGACACTTTGCTACTCTATAATACTCTGTATTCCCTACTTCACTTTCTTACTTTATTTTGTTCTCATTTTATAACTTTAAAACAATTGATAATGACAATATTTAACAATTTCCAATTATCTCATATGTCTTTTCTCCCATTTCTCCTATCCAGACCCATTTCCTCATATCCATTCAAGACTTTTTCATTCTTCCTCATTTCTTTCTTTCTATGGGAGACTTTGTGGATCATGGTCAATGCAACATGTACTAAAAAACATTATTTTTCCACTGAAGCAGACCAGATTTTCCAAAATATATGCCCGTTCACAAAGAAAACAAAAAAGTATATTTAGCTTCTGTGTGTTAACTAAAATTTCCATCATTTATCACCAACCACTGTGCCTGATTCTGGGATCTAGTTACAAGGCTTTTTTTTTTCTACATATAATCCTTCACTTCTTCCATTATGCCTGATTCTCTACAATTAGATATCACATCTTTCCATATATTTCACCCACTTTAGGTATGAAACATCAAAATTAACATCACTATTCATAATGCAAAGCCCATTTCATTATTCTGAGATTCACCAAATCAGCTACCCTCTACTTGACTTCACACTGTATTTTCCAAATCACCTACTAATCACAGTCTGATTCTTGCTTTGGGATTGCCTCCTTATATTGTATCTATCCACTGTGATTAAGTACTGACAACTTGAGGCTTTCCAGTATTTTTCTTAAAATGAACAAATTCCTCCACCCTGCCACACTTAAACTTTTCTATCCCATTATTTTTTTAAACAATTTAGCATGTTCAATAATCTGCCTCTCAGATGGTTATATTAATTAGTTTGTCTGTGGTACTTATTTCACAAAGTATATGTATTACAAAATATCTCTTACAAATCTTACATACATATCAATCTTATTTGTTAGTCACACTTTTAGGGAGTTTAATATCCAGTCTGACTCCACATTTAAAAATAAAATTCTGACATAGCATTTAATTATCATTAGCAATTTCTCCAGTGAACTTGTCATATGTCTGCAGTGTTTTGTTGTCCTTTCCCCTTGATCTTATTGGTTAAGGATTAAAAATTTAATTGAATCATAATTGTTAACACTTTGTTTTTTTTTTTAATTTTTTTATTTATACATACAAGTTGGGGTACAGGCCATAGGCGTGGGGCGGCGACAGGGTTCACCAGAGACAGAGCGGGGAGCAGAACAGGCAGATCAGAAATACACTGCTGAGGGGAGCAGCGGGCAAGGCAGGAGAGGTCTGCCGCGCCATGTGGGATTCTCCCCGGCCGGGCATCGAACTCGTGTCGCCGCTGCCGACAGCTCCACAGTGCAGCGCTTAACCGCTGCGCCACCAGGGAGGTGCAACACTTTGTTATTTTTTAATTAGAAAACCAAGGAGCATTACTATTGTAACCTGTCTCCTAACTTTTAATATGAGAAATAAAATAACTAAAATCTACTTGATGATTTCATCCTTCTAGAATTTTCTGACTGCTCTTAGTGCACACTGGAAAATTAAAGAGAAAATACAGAAAGTATTTCAGAATTCTTTTTTTTTTAATTTCAGTATCTTTAGGAAAAGGAATAAAACCTATACCCTAAAATTGTAAAAACTCTAGGTATGCAGGCATTGACAATGTTCCCAGAGTACAGCTAGTCTCAGCATTCTGTAATTCACTCCAAATTTTATAAATTTACCATAAATACAGCTTATAATGTTCAAACATCATACCTAAATTTGAATTATTTATGAAGGCTTCCTTCAGAACCTTCGTTTCCCAGGAGACTAACGACCCATTAGTTTCAACAAATGCTCCATTAACATAAAAATGAATTTAGCCAGAAGAAAGGCTATTCGATTCCACTGAGAGTGTTAAGTGCAGATATAGATTTCCCCTTACAACATTCAATAATAGTGCCCATCATCTGGTCAAAGAGAGAGAGTCATAATTGAAGTTTTAAATGTCAAACACAAAGATATCCTATTCATATAATTTAAAGTAAAAGAGGAAAGAATGAAAATGGATTGGAAATCCTGAAAAGACTAATTTACCTGAAATTTTCAGGCAACCATTTAGGCTACTAATTCAGATCACATTTATTTTTCTAGAAACACACAGTATTAAAGGCATCATGGATCACGTTTATCAATCATTTATTCACTCATCCAAATACTTATTAAATCATTTGTTTTTCTGAATGTCAATTGAATGAAAGTGTCGTACATTTGGAAAAAAATAGTAGTTCAAAAGGGAAGAATTCTAGAATCAAAGTGTAAGAACAAAAGACTAAGATGAAGAGGTAGGAGAGAAATAGGTTTTCTTATTTCTCAAATCATGTATAAGTAGACAAAAGACATGGTTCCTTTTTTGGTTCTCCGATGTTGAACATCAATATAATATGATGTTGAACATCAATATAATATTAGAGTATGTAAATGTAAAACTGTGTATATTCTGTCCTTTGTTTCATATTGGAAACATAATTGGTCTAGAGATTGAGACCAAGTTTGAGACTTGAGACCTGTTGCTATGTACAACAAAACTCCCATTATCTAATCTCTGATTCTCCACTTAATGCTTTTTATTTGCTAGTTTTAAACTTATAAAACGAGGGATTTTCACTATATTGGAAACAATGAAGAGTCTATGTGACATTATTTCTATGAAGAACTATAAATGTAATATTTTTGTAGAAAAGTAATGAAATCAACACTTTTTTGTTGTATATTTAAGGTGTTTTTTTATTTGTTTGTTTCTAGTGAGCAGAAAATGTTGAAATTCTAAGAGTCATACTATCTGATCACCAAGTGGAAAAATTATCCTCATTGTACATTAGCTTTGTGGTGATTAAAAAACTACACAAAAGTTAGCATGTATAGTCCTACTAATCAGAGGACATAAAGTCACAATCAGAACATATTCCCAAATCCATAAAAGCTATTGAAGCTGCAGAGATTTTATCATTTTAAAGAAATGTTCATATCTAAAATTGGCCTCTAAATGTCTTTCCTAAAAATATTGAATTACAATAATACATGGAAACTAGTTTACAAATTAACAGTTTCACTTTAAATGTCTTAATTGTATATTTTCACCATTTATTTGATAGTGTGTTCATAATAAATTAGGTAATTTAAAGTAGAAAATGAAGTAATTAATTTATACCTAGACTGTGTTATTATTTAAGCATCTGACTCTTTGTCTAACATGAATATTTAGTATGATAAGTAAATATATCAAGAAATACAATCAAAGCTAGGAGATATGTACTACTTGAATGTCCTACATGCTATTAGTGAATCCAGGAACTAGGAGATTTCAGGAAAAGCAGTTTTAGGAAAAAATTAAAAACAAATAAAAATTTAAAATTTAAATTATGAAAATATTCAATACTTTTAACCATTGTTGCTAAATATTATACTTTTTAAAATGTGTTCATGCCCATTAAGAAGTCAATGTAGAATATAATACAAAACTAACCTATTTTTTTTCTGTTTGCATAAAGATTGTAAGACATGTAAGATGTATCCTGAAAATTTTTATAATTTGGATTTATAATAACTGAACTATAAAGAATTTCATGCTCAGCACCAATGCTACTCATTATTTCCCTATATTAAGAGCTAGTGACAGCTGCAAAATTAACTAATGGCATCACTGTAATTGAAGCTGGCATAATAAGCTCAATCATTTTACAGTTTGCTCACTAGAAAACTTTATAACTCAGTGTTTTCAGAAGTCGACAATTAGAAATATCAAATGGGACTGTTTCCTAATAATAAAATATGAAACTAACAAGGTGGCATGTAGAAAGAATCTTTTGGACTGATTTTTATTTCTAACTCTGAAAAGTGATTGACATCAATTTTGGTCATATTGCAGGAGGAAAAGTAAAACAGTTATATTGCAACAAATCCCAACTCCAACTGAGCCTTGAGAATGTGGCTAAGTCATGGTATTTTGGAGCAACGTGATGACCACACTGTCACTGAAACATTTCAAAATATATATAACAGATTTTGCATTGTGTGATTAGTGACATGTGGAATTGCAGGATTGGTGTCACCTAGAATGTTAGAAATGCAGGATCCTGAACCCCACCCCAGATTTTGAAATAAGAATTAGCCTTTAAGATCACCAAGGTGGTTCTTATGAACACAATATTATGGAAAGCCCTGGTTTACACCAACCTAAAAAAAAAAATAAATGCAGCATATGCAGAATGAGTTCTTAGTCCCAGCAGTCAGCTTGCAATATACTGCCTTAAACTGGTAAAAGTTTAATTAGTTCTTTGGAAAGAAAACATATCAACAAAAAAAACCCTTTAAAATTTTGCTTACTTTTGGCCTCCCCGGTGGTGCAGCGGTTAAGCGCTGCGCTGTGGAGCTGTCGGCAGCGGTGACGCGAGTTCGACGCCGGGCCGGGGAGATTCCCACATGGTGCGGCAGACCTCTCCTGCCTCACCCGCTGCTCCCCTCAGCAGTGTAGTTCTGATCTGCCTGTTCTGCTACCCGCTCTGTCTCTGGTGAACCCTCTCGCCGCCCCACACCTCTGGCCTGTACCCCAGCTTGTATGTATAAATAAAATAAATCTTTAAAAAAAAAAAATTTTGCTTACTTTCATAGTGTGAGTGCTAATGATTTCAAGGTATCAACACAAAGTTACTGAACATGGAGTTGGAGAAAAGATTCACAGCACAAAATTTGTTCTCAAGACCTTCTATGAGCCAGTTCCAGCACTATCAGACTACTATCTGTAAGTCAATTATGCTTTTTCTTTTCTTTAGCTCAGAATCACAGTATTTATCTAACTGAATGTGTCACTCTAAAAAGGATATGAAGACTTTTTTAAGCTGTTAGGTATTTAATTGCTTGTGTTTCTATTTCTCACCAAATCACCAAATCCTGCAATCCATATGAAAGGTTTTCTAACACCTAATGCAATGGCAAGAACATGTAGGTGTTTAATATATATTTCAAATGCATTAGTAAATAGGTAAAACCATGACCTAAGCCTTTTAAAAAAAAAAAAATTGGGAAACCTATGGTGCTTTTATCTTTATAAAAAGACATTGAGCAAGAATACCTGCTGTTTCTTATTCTAACACTGTTGTCAAGAATGCCTGCTATTCCCTACTAACCTTCATCCTTTTCATTCATAGTAATACAATATTCAGCCCAGTATATTTTCATCCTGAATAAAGACTATATTTGCAGTCCCCAGTGCATGTCAGTTTCATGTGACCATATCTGGCCATTTGGATATAAACAGAAGTATCCTAAAAAGGTTTTGAGTAAAGAAGGGTTTTGAACAATTATTGAAGAAAATATAAGTGTTGAGAAGACAAAAGTAAAAAGTCTAGGATTTAATCCAGGAAAGAGATGACTGTTGCAGGTACTATCACATTAGAAGTAAAGATAGTGAAAAATGATAAGATTCAGTGGTAACATTCAAACAATTAGAGTCATTTTTTTTAAATTAGATGTAAGTTGTAGGATAAGAGGGCAATAAAGCACGACCCCAAAGTTTCTGAATTTGATCAATTCAATGAACTGTACTTCTTACTGAGAAAGTTGAAGGGAAGAGACCATTTGAATCAGGGGAGACACCATATTGGAAAATAAAATAGACAAATGTAAAACTATGCAATAATGTCATATTTTTCTCACTCCATTCCCTCCTTATACATGTCCTCCTCTCTATATAACTTCATCATGTTTTCCCAGTCTGATAGTTGGTTTGTCTGTGTGAATTCCTTAGTTCATGGGATATTAGTAGACTGAGTCAAACAGATCTTGAAAAAGTGCTTACATATTCACATTTTCTCATATTTGTCTCTCTGGAGTAGGCATGACAACATGCAAAAATATCCTGTTAGATGGTCTTGAGTATTACCAAATCACCTCAGTTACCCCAGATAAGGTCATCCATATTAGCCAACTAGCAAGAACTTGAGTTGTCCAGCCTAGATAAAAGAGTGACATAGCCAATGACATAGCCTCAGAAGTTTGAGCAACAAACCCTTATTTTGCATGACCCTCTGGTTTTGTGATTTTCCCATAGCAATTCCTAAATGATAGCTATCACATGTATGTCCATGGTTCATTGAAACATTGTAGCAGATTGTCCCACAATGAACACAAGCATGGTGATGAAAGCCAAGACCTAGCCCTGTGGTATTCCAATAACTACAGCTAAAAACAGATGACCTAACCCCAAAATGAAAGTATACTAAGGGGAAATCAATGGGAGAAAAATAAACATCCTGTGAAACCAGCAAAGGAAGTTTTGGAGGAGCTATGAGAATTGGATTGTGTTAAATGCAGAAGAGAGGAAGAATAACTTAAGAATCAACTTTTAATCTGGCTGCTTTTGTCATTATTGACTATGAATATAATAGATTCAATTGAATGGTAGAGGCAAAGACTTGTTAAAGTGTTTTCAAGGAGGTGAGATTAAAAATGAAGACCACACAAAATATAAGCAACTTTGAGAATTTTATAAGAGGAGCAGCAGAGATATGGGGAGAAAGTTGGAGACAATACAGTGTCAAAAAAAGGTAGTTTGTTTGTTTTTTCACCCTAAGAGGAGAGCTATTGCCATATGTGTTCATGGAATATAATTGATGATACACGGGACACAAAGGACAACTGCAGAAACAAATGACTGCATAAAACAACAATCAAAACCCAAACCCTAGGGTTTTGTGCACAGAGGGTTTGGCCTACACTAGGTTCTACCAGGTTTCTAATTTTGCACCTACACTGTTTATCTAAAATGATAATTTTTATTACTAAACAAAGACAAATAATACAAATTTATTACAAGTTTGAAGTAGACTTCCATGACAAATTTTAGTACACCGTAAATGTATTTCATATGTGTCTTTGTCGATAACTGCTGACACAACTGATACATGGTTTTTGGAAAAGCAAAATGTTTGCATTCCTAATATTGTTAACATATATTCCACAATAAGAAAAAAATTATATCAACTTGACCCAAGAGAACGGACTAATATGTGGTCATAATTATTCAAATCTAAAAAGATAATTAAAATGTAATCTAACAACATTTCAGGCTAATTCCTTAATTAAATTAATAATGTGCAGCATTTGAAATTACACAGATGGATCTACTCTTAAAATTGCAGGAAAAAACAATTTTCAAATTTGTTAAAGTGGAAATGCTCATTTGCATTATAAGAAGCTTATTCATATCCAATAAAAATAAATATATACCATCTATTATTGCTTTCATATCTCAAATTGTTAAATTATAATGTGAATAATTTTCTAACTATAGATAAATTCTCTCATCCTACATGAATCAACACATATCTGAAAGATTTCATTTGATAAATGTCTCATCTGAACACATATCACTTTTAATTGCTTTAACTTCATTTCATATTTCTTCTTCATGGCTAGTAAGCTCAAGAAAACTCTTCTGTCATTTCCCTCTATCAATGAGCCAAAAATATTTCCAAACATAATATTTATGTCAGTGATACATTCGTGTTAAGTTATCTTTGATTCATAAGCTTCTGTCCTTTTTCAGTATTTTAGCAAATTTTCAATTTATACCTTTCACAAATTTCATAGCATAGAATAGTGATGTATAATAGGGGTATTCTCACTGATTTGAAACTTGAAACTAAATATAGATAATAGATGTGAAAAAATATATATATTTGTTTGATATAGGAAAAAACATACTTGCCTTACATATGAAAATATACATCTTCC
>PVIJ01025712.1:0-10218 GCA_004024925.1 Scalopus aquaticus
GGAAAAAGGAAGACCATTCATATCCAATAAGAGGGTATTAAATACCAATAGACTAAGTCCTCTGATTTCAACCTCTCAGGTTGAAGGTGCACAACTAGAATGTGAAGAACAACAAATTTGCACTAATGGTCAGGTTAGATCTCAACTTGGGCACCAGTGCATTGGTGAAAATCTATTCTAGTCCTAGAGCTAAAATTTATATATAAAAAATGTAGAATGTTCTCAAAAATAATTTCTGAGGTCTTGCACATTTCTCCAAAGAAAATGAAGTATATCTGTTAAATTCTAGATCTAAATCTCCACAGCTTACTAGAACTACCAACCTTCATTTTCAATTTGGTTCAAAATTTTAATTTGAATTGCCTTTCAAATTCCTCAACTGGCTCATAGATATTCTCCATATCATTTAATGGCATCATTTAGCCAGTTGCCAAAGCTAGATATTTGAGTGATATGAAGAATGTTTCCTTTCTCCTCCAGCCTCCCCATTCCCGCAGAATCGCTTATAATGAATCTCCAGCCTGTTCCTCTTGCTCAGAATTATTTCAATCAGGGACTGTCATCGTAGCTTTGACTCTCTAAAGGGAAAGGATATGGACCTCAGCCCAGTCACTCTGCACACTTTTTGTGCTATTGACTTGCAATATTTGAATCCTACACATCAAAAGTCAGGGGCATAGGAAGGCTTTCCTCTCGTCAAGACATGTTCTCAGGTATTTAGTGTGGGGGTTTATGTGTCTCTGAATGAGGGTTACAAGTTAGATCAGCCAGAAATATAAAATATATATTACATATTCCCTTGATTTTTACAGTGATAGGAAAATAAGATGTACTGGGTATATACACATATAAGTAAATGTGTATACACAAAGTCTATGACATAATTTTGAAGGCACCAACATGAGAAAATGAGCCCTTGAATCAAAGAAAAGTGTTGACACACATAAATGAATTACCCACTCCAACACTCAAGCCATGGAAGACAATACTTAGACGAGAACATCTGCTTTTACTTCTTCTAAGACTGCACACGTGTGGCGTCTCTCTCCTGACCCCCACTCTTATGCATGTACAAGTCTCTAATATTCTTACTTGGTCATCTGGCAAAAAGTAAATGGAACAAGCCTGTCAGCAAATGAATACCCTCAATTCACCCACCCTGTCCCATGCCCAGGCCAACTCCATCGGAGCAGCATTGCTGCAAGCGCCGCCACTCACGTGGCGAGAATTAATCCTATTTCTTGTTCAGCCACAAAGTCAAGTCCTGGGGAATACAGTTACTTAGTCCATAAGCTGCCCTCACCAAAATTACGTGAATTTGAGAATTTGGTAGCACCAAAACCAGTGTATGTGATCTATATTATGGGTAACTGAAATAGGCTGAGTAAAAACAGTAATTTTTGTGTAGCTTAAAACTTCCTTGCACCCCTATCTCTTTCCGTTTGCTCTGAAATCATGAAACATGAAGGAGTCTTTTATGCACGACCCCGTTCTTTGATAACAAACATTCAGTATTTAGGTCAAATTCTGTCTGTCTGTCTTTCTCTGTTTCTGTCTCTCTGTCTCTGTCCCTCTGTCTCTGTCATTTTATCTTTTCCCCCTCTCAGAAGAACGGGGACCACACCTGTCCCACACACACCTGACACACGCACACAGGTACACACATACAAAAGAATGAGAGAGAGAGAACCACAAGGAACTTTAATGAAGCAAATCTAGCATTATAGTGAACATCATAAAAAGAGAAATAATGCAAAATAAAGGAAGATATGGTCCAAAAAGAAAAGGAGGTGTGGAAGAAAATAAAATGTCTTTCTTCCTTTTATCCTTTTTATTTGTGTGCTCCCTTACACTCATATATGGAAATATCCATTACATTTTTTTATTAAATTTAATGGGCTAGGTAACTTTTTAATTTTAGAGAAATAATCATGCTACAAATACACCTTTTGAATTGCCATATTTTGTGGCCATCACTGCAAAATTAATTCCTTTCATTGACATTAGAATAGAAAATGCTTCCTATATAAATTGCAACTCCATTTTGTTCAAAATCGTGAGTGTAATTATTAGACTAATGTGTTTCTTCTATAGCCTATAATTCTGGAGTGACTGGAAGAAGTTGTGTTTAAAAAACATAGATGTACAACAAATCCATAGAGAGGTTAATCACCCCCAACCGCCTCCCCGGCCTTCCTCTCTCCCTCTGTTCCTCCCTGTCTCTCTCTCCCACGTCTCTCCCTTTCCTTCTCTTTAAACTTGTGTTCAACATGGCAGCCTTTCCTGAGACTGGAAAGGTGTCAGTCTTGATGAATTGTTTAAGTTCTGAATATGATAGCAGTGTAAGTAGTAAGAAAGGCAGAAACCCTTGGGATAACTGCATGTCTTCTTAGAATACAAAGTAAATCATGCTGTAGCCATGTTACAAAAAGGATATAAAAAGAGAAGATATGAAATCTTTGCCTAGAATATAAGTCATTATTTGAAGAACAAAGAAGAATGGAAACTGCTAGAAATGAGCACTTTATATGCGATAAACAGACCCTCCGGCTCATGTGTATAGTCGCCCTAAGAGTGTAGTTCACAGACTGAAACATAGGCAGCTACCTCAAGACTAAAACTGAAACTGAACCTGAAGCCAGTGCTTCGGGTAAGTCTTGCCAGGTGAAGGATAAATCTCTTTAGCTTGGAAGTTACTGTAAGTTTGGTTGCTAAAAAGTTACCTCTGCAATGGGCACTGGGGAAACCTATCTTACTCCCATGTACATCCTTTATTTTAGGAAAAAAAATAGAATGATGTATTGCTTTAACATTGGTTCACTTAAAGTTCCAACTCATTTTTTCCCCCATAAAATCTGAATGCAGCAATAAAACAAGGAGTTCTTAGTAAATGCCAAGGTGCAATGCTAACATTTGATTGCTGTTATTATAATTATTTCTCAGACTCCAGAAGTGAGTGATGTCTGCTGCCAGTGAAGATTATTGTAACAGGATGCAAATGTAAGAGAATATCAAATAATTGCACTGTTATTCATGAACTTGACACACTTTATTTTTTGGTGGCAAATAAACACCATTTCACTGTTTCAGATTTAAGAAAGCATGTATAAATGATGACATAATTCTAGAAACCTTCAGCAGAAAATTGCGCACCTATAAGAAGTGTATGTAGATCAATATACTATGTAAATGGACATTTCTACTAAAATTCACAGAGAAATGTTTTATCTAAGATTGGCCAGATCTTTCTAACTTTAGGAAGTCCACAGTATTCGGGTTACTTCATTCTCCATAATTAATGTGACTATTTCAGCATGTTACCTTGAAATATTAATTGTGGTTTCTCCTTCATTATGGTTTTGAGCCCCTGGTCCTTTGCCTCATTCAGGCAGGTGGGGTTTCTACCTTTATCAGCTCATGGAAAGTATGACTTAGCAGAACATAGAACCATTTCGTATTGGCCATTGCCTTAGAATTCTGAATGTCAAAAGAGAAATAAATTTGAAAGAGGTTTGGGGCTTGGATAATATGTTTTAGAAAACACTCAATGAAGCCTCCTGCTCCTGAGCCAGGAAGCTGATCCCCCAACAACAGGGCAAAGACTGGGCGGACAGTAGTAAATATAGAAAGAGACCTGAGGTCTAACCCCACCATGCCTGAGGGTTCAAACAAAGGTTTGCTGGAAGGGGGCGGTCAAATGCCTGTCATGTTTGGAGGATCCAAAAGCAGAAGGAAACACACCATCTCTTCCATGCAGAGGCTGAATAATGTAGAAAGACCTTAAAGAAATTAGTCATGAACAAAGGAGTACAATTACTCCTTTGAGCTAGTCTTTCTGCATTCTCTGGGTAAATGCCTTGGGGTGGAATTTGGAGTGTCTGGGGTCATATGGTAGATGTATCTTTCCTATCTTGAGAAACTTGCACACTGTTTTCCATAGAGGCTGGATTTGTTGCTGTATGTGCCCACCAGCAGTGTACCAGGGCTCCTTATCTCCCCATCCTCACCAACACTTCTCATCTGTCTCTGTTATGTTGGTTATTATCACTATATCTATGCACGCCTATGTTCGCTGAAGCATCATTTCAATAGCCAAGCTATGGAAATGACCTAAGTGCCCAGGGACAGGTAAGTGGATAAAGCAGTGGTCTATACACACAACGGAATACTACTCAGCCGAAAAAAATGAAACCTTGCCACTTGTGACAATGTGAGTGGAACTAGAAAGGGTTATGCTAAATAATTCAGAAGGGGAAAGACAACACCAGAGTATTTCACTTATATATGAAAAATATAAAACCAAGCAAAGGGACAGACAAAACAAAAACAAAAACCAATTGAAATCTGACTGCAGAACTGAAGTTACTGGAAGGGACAGGGGAGGGCGGGAAGCAAAGGGGGGAGAGACCCAATGGTAGAGGACTGTGGGTGATTTGGTGTTCCGTGTGGTGTGGTGACATACATTTGTAAAGGTCAGCACTTAGACCCCTAAATCATATACACAATTGTAAATCAACATTATCTCCATAAACAATATTTTCAGAAGAAAGAAAAATGGTTTATGGTGTATCTAAGCAGTTGTGGCCTAAGACACTGCAGGGTGTGAGGAGTGAGAGGGCTAAGAAGTCGCTGAAGACATGAAGATATGTTCTGATTTAAGAGTATTTCATTTTGGGAATCCTGGATTCAAGGCTGCATCTATAGAGGCACACACAACACATGCTGGACTCTGTGTACACAGTGCATGTACACACGTGTGTGTCCTGGTGTCCAGCATCATCCAAAAGACACAATCCTGAATGCAAACATGGTGGTGATCTGATTGCGCAAGATGAAAATCCCCAAGTCCTGAAAACCAGCCTCTCCAAGAAAAGGAAGAGACTGTCTAGGTGGGAAGGAGAGCCTAATGGTCACCAGCAGGGGCTGAGCTTGTTCCTGGAGATTGTTCCTGGCATGAAACTGTTTTCAAGAGCTTTTCTCTTGTTTTCTCTTCGATCTGCGCTCTGGCCAAGCCCTGCCAGCAGGGTGGGAGACATCTGCGCCGCTGTTCCCTCGCAGAGAGGTGCAGGCAGAGAGCTGAGGGTCATCATCTTCATTGCCTGAAACACTGAACTCCGTGGCATCCTGAAAGTCCAGTGCTCACTGGGGTCGCCAGGGCATGACACCATCCCTTAGGGACAGAGACACCGTCCCGGGACATGGCAGGGCTGTGGTCTCTGATGTCACGCAGAGAGCACCTGCTTCTCAAGAGAGCAAGCCTTTGGCCCGGCTCCGCTTTCTGGGGGAAAAGCAGGTGAAGAGTCTTTATTTTCTCTTTCCTCCCCACTGTCTTCTTTAGTGTCTTTTCACACTTTATTACCTTTTTCAATTTATTTAAAATGTTTTTCTTTCATTTTCAGCTTGACATCCTCTCTTTGGGGAGATTAAAAATGATCTGTAGTTATGAAAAGATAACATGAAAGATCCTTAGGATGCTGAGACCTTTATGTTGACTGTGGTGGTGGAGATGGAAACCTTCATGTGATAAAATGGAACAGGCCCCGCCCCGCCCCCCCCCCCCGAGTAAAATTTGAATAAGATCTGTGGATTGCATCGATGGCGATGTAACGCTTGGGAGACAATGTCATAATGCTGCAATCTGTTGATGTTGGAGGAAGCTGGTAAAGGCAGTAGGTTCTCAGTATTGACTGAAAACCGCATGTGAGGGCCCGCCCTGGTGACGCAACAAGTTAAGTCTCAGCACTGTGAAGCTATCGGCAGCCACTGCAGCATGAGTTTGATCCCCAGCCAGGGAGATTCCCACATGGCGCAGCAGACCTCTCCTGCCTCCCCGCTGCCCTGCTCAGCAGTGTACTTCAGTAGATCTGCCTGTTCTGCTCCCCACTCTGTCTCTGGAGAATCTTCACACCACCCCACACCTCTGACCGACACCCCAGTTCTTGTATGCATAAATAAATAAATCTTTAAAAAATTAAATAAAACCATGTTAACCTACAGTTACTTCAGAATAAAACATTTGAATGAAAGAACAAATTTTCTTCTGCAGTAACCTCTCCATTTACAGGCGCGCGCGCGCACACACACACGCATGTGGATAGCCAGGTTAAATATGCATTGTACATGTGTAAGAGCATCTCACTTAAATTACAAACTTCTATTTAAAACCTAGGCAACTTCTAAATGAAAAGCCAGACTTATGTGCAGTCAACAACCTGGAATCCAGTAGAAATAATTACCTATTCTATATAGGATAGAGTGGAATCCAAAGAACATTCTCAGTTAGTGCTTTCAGTGTAACTAATTGAAATCACTGAAAAGGTATTTGATCTGAGCTAGCACAGGATTCCTGTCCTAGAGGAAGCTGTTTAAAATAGTTTTAGTTTAGGGCTTTTAATTTTCTCTTTTTTGTTTATTTTTCATAAGCACATCTGTACTAGGTTAAACCCACGAGAATGATTTCCAAATGAAAGACCATTTTAATTAGGGAAAAAAATGGCATCAGCTGGATGAATCAGCTACCCACCTGCTTCCTAAGAATCCAGTCCAGAGACTGAGTTCATAGTGCATAAAAAAGATGGACTCTTCCACTTTAGAAACTACTTAAGTCAAAAATAACTCTTAGATGCTGAAAAATATGGTGATGGTTACCAAAGGGAAAGATTATGAAAACTGGTTGATCTTTACTCATGTGATGAAACACAGTTTCCACTCACTGTCTAGCTGGTTTTTCTTGTGGCTTTGAACTAGATGCCCGACTAATAGGAAATGCGTGTTTGGTAAGGACATCCCCCATTCAATGGTGGTTCCATAGTTAGAGGGGCTCAATGTTGTGATGGTATTACAACCTTGGTGGTGGGTGAATGAAACAAACACTTACAGAGGTATGAAGCTGTACCCCCCAAATTATGCAGTTTTGTAAGTAAATGGTAAATGCAATAAAATTAGATTTAAAAATATAGTGAAACATGAGACCAAAACGAAAGCTCTACCTGCAGTGAATTATCATTTTAAAGACCTTTCTCCGGCATGATTTGTAGCAACACAGAACAACTTGAGGAACAGAGGAACTGAAAGCTTTGTTCTAGCTGTTGGAGAACAAGCATGCTCTATGTTCCTGTCAGTGTTTAACCCTCCTCAGTGTCTAATCCACGAAGTCTGCGCTTGTCCACATTGTGTGCACGCTCACCTTTCCCTGCTTTAGTTACCCTTGGCCTGTACTTTGACCTTCTGCTGCCTGTCTCAGTAAATTCAAGACACAAGTCTTTACCTGCAGCAAATGTGAATGGTTCCCAGAAATATAGCACCCAATAAAAACCAAAGCCAAAGGAAATAGAAAGGTGAGATCGGGTATAATTTTCTCATCACAGCCTCCTCGCTTTTCCCTTTTGGCCTCAGCCTCAGTGCTGACCTCTGTCTATTTCCATGGCTAGATTAATTCTGCCAGCTTGATGAGTCTGAATTGTTAGAATCGCACGGTTGTGATGACCTTAAGAAGAGCTAACCCCTAAAGAGATTATAGGAGAAAATGACAGGAAGATGAAAACCATAGAGAATTGCAGACCCAGATGATACCTAAGAGAAGATCTTACTCAACCTTCTAATTTTATAAAGAGCGAGGAAGAAAGACCTATTGAACAAAGCTGTATAAGGCTTGATCCTCCCGCACTGCTGTCCAATCCTCTGAGATTGACTCCAGCAGAACTACAGACCCAAGGCCAAGGGTATCTCAAGGCAGGGGAAACATGAGGAATCCTAGGCTAAGTGCCGAAAACTTCACCTTAAAACCAGAATTTCAAATGCTGAAAATTTAACTACCTAGCCCCCAATGGCTATTGCATATTGGGGTTCTCACTGACTTCCGCCTGCCCCTGGATGGCATAATGGGCTGGCCTTCCTCACGTGAGCACCTCTAGGACTTTGGGCTTCCTCACACTTGCAACTTCCCTTTGCATAAATTTGCACGGCCTGTGGAAGGGCTATGATTTGCACCCTCAAGGGTAAAACATAGCATTTGTCCACACTCCTAGGGGCTGACAACCTATTGGCTGATTTGAGAGCTCACTTTTCTGGGGAGGCCTTTCTGCCTCTGGTGATCTGTGAAGGGCCAGCCCTCCCCGAGGTGGCTGGCACCCAGAGAAGGAAAGTTTCAAAGCAGATTTGTTTTAGGTCCTTGTTCCATTTCTGTAGGGGGAAGTTGCCTGGTGATTGAAGGCAAATATATGACAACTTTCTGATCAACCACTGCAATTTGTAATCTTTAACTGAACCATAATCTCCATGCCCAAGCCTAAAATGAGTAGCTGGCCCTAAGGATGCTTCAGAGTGCTGAGAGAGAAATCTAATACTGAGCGTGCCCTCAGTGACGGCTTTCCTCTGAAAGTTTAATAAAGCAGATTTCTCAGAAGGTCTTTTCCTAATCCAACATTTCATGATTTGGACTTATGCTGTTCATTTGCCTGCCATACTAATACAAAGATTGAGAGAAGAATGAGAGTTCATAGGTTGACTCTATTAGTGACGTTTAAGAGAGTAATTGTACTTATTGATAGAAACTGTAAGACAGTGGTGAAAATGGATGAACGTTGCGAGAATGTTCTGTCGTAAGTGGACAGAATTAGTTCCTTATTTGTATTTTTTTGGGGGTGGGGGGGAGATGACTGATACAGAATTTGATTAAATTATAAATTTTTTTCAATAAAAACTACCCCCAAAATAACTTTTTCAGTGTGTTCTACAGGGGAATTTTTAAATGGATGCCCTGAATCTATTTCAGCTGTTCACTCTGTGGTCTTCTAGAGCTCAGGCAATTTTCTGGATCCCAGATTGCTTTGCTGTGAAATTAGAAGCATCAGCCAATTGGAAAGTTCTCTCCAGTTCCAAAATTGTAAGATAGAATTTTATTATTTTAAAGCAACTTTAACAGGAAATGTAAGTGGCCATGTGAAGGGGTTTGCAATATATTCTTTGGCATCAAAGTAAATAAAAGTGTTTTCTGTATGTGTTCCCGTGATGTTTTAAAGAAGAGTTGGATAGAGGCCAGGTGGTGAGGAGATACCCTGTAACCAGTCCAGGTAGCACTCTTGGTGACCATTCAGCTCTCCTGCTATGCTGCTGTCCTAAGTCTTTTTCTTCTACTTTCTAGTAAAAGCTAAACCCTAGGAATGAATGCACACATTATAAATGTTTAATTTTAAAGCTATCATATTTTCATGGTTTTTCCTTGAATAAATATTGCTCTTAAAAACACAGCTTTATGGTAAATGGCATACACAAACCTAAACATATTTACAGTATTTCATTGATACATTTGGATATGTCCACTACTTTGGTTGAAGTGATGGTTTCACAGGTGTAAATGTATTTCAGAACCTGTCCTTTTCTCCCCTGACTTGATTCATTGTTCTTTCTAACCATCTGCCTGCTTGGTTCACCCAGTATTGTTAGTCTTGTAAAACTTATCAAGAAAAATATTCCACTTAACAAACCCACATGGGTAAATGAATAACCGATAGAGAAATTAGACTTAACTATTTATAGTCATTATAAGTTTATTCAATATTTGATTAATTCAACAAATAGCTTTTTTTGTTTTGAATCAAGATCTGTGGTGGGCATTATCTATATTACTAAGCTATTACTCAACTTGAAGAGAAGAGGCTGTAGGCTCTGAGACCTTACAAATTAACTAGAGGTATAGGTGAGTGAGCAGTGGAGTGGAGAATGTGATGTATGATAAACACAGTAAATCTGGGGACAATATGAGGGTCATTATGTGATCTTATGGACAAACAGACATCCTGGAGAAAATGACATCTGAAGTCAAGTAGGATGAAAGAAGGAATATCAGTAAGAGGAATTTAGATTTTAAAAGTCCCCATCTAGACAGAATATGAAACTCACAAGTAGCTTATTTGCCTCATCTAGAGAGTTAAAGAGTTTTTAAGCAGGTCCTGAACATTCAGGGGTGGTCTGGAAATGACTGATTCATACTTGGTTATAACAGCACACGGGATCATTTAAAGAGATGGAAAGGCATCCCCTGCTCATGGATTGGAAGGATTAACATTATCAAAATGGCAATCCTACCAAAAGCAATTTACAGATTCAATGCTATTCCAATAAAAATCTCAATGACATTCTTCAAAGAAATAGATCGACTACTGATGAAATTCATATGGAACCACAAAAAACCTCGCATAGCTAAAGCCCTCCTAACTA
>PVIJ01025713.1:0-10225 GCA_004024925.1 Scalopus aquaticus
CATGAATGGTATAAGCATTCAATAAAACACACACAACTCCTGAACTACTGGATATTAAAAAAAACTGTAATATCTCTCATAAAACACCTTACACTTTTTTTTTAAGATTTTATTTTATTTATACATACAAGCTGGGGTACAGGCCAGAGACGTGGGGCGGTGAGAGGGTTCACCAGAGACAGAGTGGGGAGCAGAACAGGCAGATTGAAATACACTGCTGAGGGGAGCAGCAGGTGAGGCAGGAGAGGTCTGCCGCACCATGTGGACTCTCCCTGGCCGGGCGTCGAACTCGCGTCGCCGCTGCCGACAACTCCACAGCGCAGCGCTCAACTGCTGCGCCACCGGGGAGGCCCAAAACACCTTACACTTTCACCAAAACAATGTGTAAAGCTTCTAGACTGAGTACGATCAAGGAAATAGCTCCTAATAGTTCCAAATAAATCCACCGTGGCATGAAAAACCGGAAACTAGATGAACACATATTAATACGTGAGCGGACACCTGATACTGGTGACAAAAACACGTACTAATACATGAGCAGACCACAAAGTGTTAACTGCCAAAGTCCTAGCTCTGCCCCTACTTCCCATCAGCCCCCACTCATGGGAGGAGTTTGGAAAACTCCACCTTCTACCAAAGAGTTGACATCAAGGGTGGAGTCTACAAAGGCTCTACCTTCTACCATCAAATGCCACCCACTGACTTGGAGGTTGTTCCTCACTGTTCTTCTTTACAGGGTCTTAAAGTCCCCTATTACTGTATTGCTGTCAGTGTCTGTTTTTTTAGATCTGTTAATAGTTGTTTTATATATTTTGATGATTTTTTATTTGGTGCATATATATTAATGAGTGTTTTGTCTTTTTGATGGATTCATCCCTTAAATATTAGATAGCGCCCATCCCTGTCTCTTGCTACCTTTTTTAACTGTGAACCTATTTTATCTGCTATAAAGTATGGCTTTTTAGGGTATCTCATTTACTAATAGGGTTGTCTTCCAACTTTTTACTTAGTGTTAAAGGGATAAAACAGTGCTTCCTGTAATCAGTCCTGAGCAAAATACTTAATATTTTCCATCAATATTTCCATCAATATTCCATCATTTGATAGAATAAAAATATGTAATTCTTTTATTCTATAGGGTACCAAGTCTGGTGATAAAGAAAACTAAGTCCTTAAAGAAAGCAATTATTAATAAAATGGAGGCATGACCAAAAAGAGCAAAGTAAGATATAAAAATTCTAAAGAGAATAACTTGTTCCATGCACAGTTAGAAGGAAAAATAATCTAGAAATCAGACTGAATATAGCAGTGATTTTGCACCTCGTTAACAGTAAACTAAGTCTCCGGTTCACTATTTAGGCTCTCATTGGATTATTACATCTGTCATTTTACTCCACACTGTATGAAATATGTGGAAATAGGAAAACTTTATTTTTGTGTTCCAGTAAAAGAAAAAAAAAAGGTAGGTCAAGAGATTAGAGAATAAACCAGTAAGATTAAAGAGTATAAGCATTCTCTTATTTCATAAATATTTGCTAAACACATACTGAATGCAGGACACTATGCTGAGAACTAGGTGAAGGACTTGCCTACAAGAAGTTGCAGCCTTAATAAAAGAAATAGAGGAGTATAGATAGTATATGCTATTCAACATTAGTTGAACAGAGGCAGCGGGAAGATTTCCTGAAGAAGATGAACTGAGTCTTAAAGGTTGAGGAGATTTCCTTTTCCTGCAAGATTCCTTACTAAATAATCTGAAAGTTCTCCCAGCACAAAACACCCAGAAATGCGGAATAAAATTTAACAGGTGTCCCTTTAAATGATGCTGAAATTATGAAAAATCAGTATAACTCTCCATCAGCCAAAGCACAGCTAAGAAATAGAGTGATCCTTAAAATAAAGT
Organism: Scalopus aquaticus; assembly: GCA_004024925.1. Classification (NCBI taxonomy): domain Eukaryota; kingdom Metazoa; phylum Chordata; class Mammalia; order Eulipotyphla; family Talpidae; genus Scalopus; species Scalopus aquaticus. The sequence goes on from PVIJ01025713.1 coordinate 1,904, forward strand.
TTATAAAATTCCAAAGCTTTAAAAAGAAAGTGTGTTGTCCTGAGCAGATTTGTAAGACTCAATACCCATGGGGTAGAGATCTCAAAGAATACCAACCATCATTGGGGAAAAGGAAATTTATGAGTCTGCCCAACAGAATTAACATATAGCGCCTTTGTCTTGGCCTGTGCTCCAAGCTCAGGAGCCAGAGTTGGGTATGAGGAGAGATTTGCCCTTTTTAAAACTTACACTACTTTTAAGTGTTCCCCAGGTTAAGAAGTTAACATAGGGATCTCAGACTGATTTGGTGCCTGCAGAAATAAAAGAAAAGTCATCCTGGAAAGACAAGCTCTCAATCCAGGGAACATAGCATAGAATTTTGAACAGATAAAGCACACTTAAAATGAATTTACAGTTTACACTTTTAAAAGCACACAAGAAGCAATCAACAATAAGCAAATCTCATGCAACACAACAAACATCACATGTAGATTCACTCGCTTCCTCCCCCAAAATAAAAGAAATATAGGCACTATAAAATATACCTATTTAAAATACTAAAATATATCAAAGGCAGATTTTTTAAACTTGATAAAAGAGCAAGAAATATTTTTAAAAGGTTAGAGAATAGTTTTCAAGTAGAGTTCAGAGCATTTATAGCCATAAAGAGTCCAGACATTGGAATTAGCCATCCTACCAAAATTCTTCTCCTCCTCAAAATTGGGAGGAGAAGAAATTAGGAAGGTGAACAAGGCTCAGGGCATAATTGCCTTGCATTCTGTGTTAATGAGGACTCCTGTTTGCAAGTGACAAGAATGATCACATTTGTCTGGGGAGTGTATTGCTATTGCTTCACCTAACCCAGAAAGGCAAGGATATGGTAAGAATGACAAGAACCACAAAATCTCTCACTCCATCTCTCACTGCTAATTTTTTCTTACTATTTCACTCTTTCCTACTGCAAACTGGTTTTCTCCAGAGTGGAGGCCATTGCAATTTGCAATTCTTGACTCACACTTTTGACTTTTTTAATTGTGGTAAAATAGACATAACATAAAATAAACCATTGTAACCATTTTTGAGTATATGGTTCAGTGACAATAGAGTCATTGTATGTTAAGTACATTATTGTTCAACCATCTATACTCTTCAGCTCCAGACAATTTTCACTATCCCAAAATGAAATTCTGTACCCATTAAGCAGCTATTCCCATTCTTCCCTTCCTGCAGCCTCTGGTAACCACTATTCTGTTTTAGTCTCTGTGAATCTGACTACCCTAGGTACTTCATCTAAGTGAAACTGTTACAGGGTAACCCCGTGGGGTGCCTGTCTGGGTTCTCACCCATGTGCTTAAAAGAGACTTAAAAACTCAAATGCAGGCACACAATAAAATTAATAAAAAGATTTATTTACAAAAAGGGAAAGGAAAAGATAAAAAAAATAAATTGGTGAAAACATCCTACCAGTTCTGCTGAGCTGGAATCTATTGCCCACTCAAGAAAGATTCTGGTAAATCCACCATACAAACAATCGCCCCCTCCAACTTCCCAGGTCTGGTTTTTAAGCCCCCCAAAACCCCTCCTTAACTCCTCCCTCAGTCCTCAGTATCCTTTCTTCGGTGATGATGGCATTCTGGGATTCGTAGTCCTAGGTGTCTTGGATCTCTCTGGCTTGAGGTGGGGGTGGGGTTCTGGGACACTCCCCTCTCCTGAGAACCACCCTCTTACAGAATTATCATAGAAGATCTGTCCTTTAGTGTCTGACTAATTTCACTACACCCAGTGCTTTTCATAAGAGAGGAAAGAGTCTTCTCTATTCACAGACTTCCATCCCCTGGCTCCATTTTTTAAATCCTGAGAGAAAATGCTAATAGATTTTCCTTGCATAGTGTACTGCATAGTGCGCCCAGGAGGGTGACATGCACATTTGCTCAACTTGGGTTACCTGCACCCCTGGACTCACATCTGTTAACTTATCTTCGCTCATCATCTGTGTCTAAAACAGCACCCCACATCATGCTAGACTCTTTCTGCTTTTTTTTTCAGAGTACTTAATACTCCCTGTTATGTAATGAATTTATTTGCTCATTGCTTCCCCTATTTGAATATAAAATTTATAACATCAGGAACCATCTCTGTCTTGCTCACTGCTGTTTCTCATACCTAAAACAATGACTGTAACATAATAGGAGCTCAGTAAATACTTTTTAATTAACTGGACACTATGGTGGAGATATAAATTTAATATTCATTGGTAAAAATGATTAAAAGAAATTGTTTCTACCTCCCTAATGAAGACAAACAATAAAAATTAAAAGAAATTGGGTATATATAGAGCAGAGTATATAAGCAGTGATTAAACAAAGAAGTTAATGCATAAATAGAAGGAGAACTGTACTCTCTAAACATGGATAATTGTAGAGAAAATAACCTTGTTTGATGGATAGTAAATAGAGTCCTAATGTTGCAATAGCTTGGGCCCTTTCTGAAATTGTATTCTGTTGCTGGACATTTTAGCCATAAATGTGAATGTATAAGCTCATTTGTTGTGTGAATGCATATACTTCCAAACACACACATTTTACTGATCAACATTGGAAACAGGCAAAATAGATAGAAGTCTAAGCCATAACAATCAGAACAGTTCTTTCAAAATTGTCTTAGCTAGAGCCAGACAAGACAGAATATTCTGCCACATGGATTCATGCTGTCCCTCAGGAGCATCACTGTAGTTGCCTCAGCTCTCTTATCCTATCTTTCTTTAACCTTGAGGGCCGAGCAAAGCTAGAGGGAAGCAGGCAACAAGGTATTGGAAAAGAAAAGAAAGAAATAGGCAAAAGTGTCTTTCTAACTTCTTGGTACTTTCCACCTTTTATTCCCCTTAGACTCTAGTATCCTTATGATGCTTGCTGCACATCCCAAACTTAGCCAGTTTTTTTTTTTTTTGCAATTAAATAACTCATTTTTTTTTCCTCTTTTAATAATATTTTATTTTTTTATTGTTATTTATATCTTTTACATTTTGTTTTCCTCTTGGGTAGCCCCCCACCAATTCACCCGTGACCCATCACCACGGTCCCTTGTGCCCTTTTCTACCCCATTTTGAGCCCTTGTCCTCTCCCTCCCTCTCTGGGTGTGTCTCTCTCATATTTGGTTCCCCTATAGTCCTGTTATAAGTGAAACCATTCGATATTTTTCTCTTTCCTTCTGGGTTACTTCGCTGAGCATGATTCCTTCTAGTTCCATCCATGTCGCAGTGAATTGCATGTGTTTATCATTTTTGAATGTTGAACAGTATTCCATTGTGTGTATGTCCCACATCTTCTTGATCCAGTCATCTATTTTTGGGCATCTGGGTTGTTTCCATACCTTAGCTATTGTAAACAGTGCTGCAGTGAACATACAGGTGCATGCATCCTTTTGGATTATTGTTTTTGTGTCCTTTGGGTAGATTCCCAGGAGTGGTATTGCTGGGTCATATGGGAGCTCCATTTTTAGCAGTTTAAGGAATCGCCATACAGCTTTCCATAGTGGTTGGACTAGTGTGCAATCCCACCAGCAGTGTAGAAGTGTTCCTTTTTCTCCACATCCTCACTAGCATTTGTTGTTGCCTGTATTTTTAATGCGCGCCATTCTCACTGGTGTGAGATGGTATCTCAATGAGGTTCTGACCTGCATTTCCCTGCAAAAAACACATTTACCAAAACTAACAGACACCCTGCTAATTGGGAGAAGATCTTTGCACACAGTACAACTGATAAAGGCCTGATAACAAAAATCTACAAGGAGCTCACACAACTCAACAAAAACAAAATCAACAATCAAGTCGAAAAATGGGCAGAACTAAAAGGCACTTCTCCAAAGAAGAGAAGCAAATGGCCAACAGGTACATGAAAAAATGTTCATCACTCATAATCAGGGAAATGCAGGCCAAACTTAGCCACTGTTTCACCTCAGTCAAGTGTACCATATTCCCAGGATTCCTCAAAATTACTGATTTCAGATCTCCATCCAACCACCAACACCTCACCTCAAAATCCAGTGAGCACTCCCATTCCCTCATAGGAAAAAATTAATCTATATTGGCTCAAGATTATCCCTATGACCTCACCAGCTGTCATCCCTGCCAAGCCTCTTCTAGTTACTAAAAAGTCTTTAAGACATGATTTTTTTCTTACTACTTACCTGATTTAGAAAATAAGTTCACTGTGGCAGCTTTTTGCTTTTCTTCCTAGGGGGATTAAGTGAAGAGAACCACAGCCAAAATGTTATGGGGACCAGCTTCCACATTTAGCTTTTAGGAAGTGGGAAAGGCAACTATGACGTGCCCAAAGATTTAAGAAATAATCCTGCCCCACTCTCTCCCAGTTATTCACAGTAATGATTAAGAATTTATTCTTATTTACCATGCATCTTAATGATCATACGTACTACTAAGTTCATATACTATTAATTACTAAATTCTACTCTTCTCCTGTGCTTAATCCTGATTGTTGCTCATGTGATGTGATTACGTGTTCTGTTGAAGAATAGCATTGCTATAAAGTACTCATTTGTGCTGTAATTAGTATATATAGTTAGAATATCTTGGTTTATAAAGAATAAAAAAATTAACTGTTACAGTTTCTTGAGTAATTTGTGGGAACTTTGGACTTTATTAAACTTCTGGGGTGTGCTTTGAAGACACATTTCTCTGTATTTGATCTAATTAGGAAGTCTTAATGTTTTGAGCCTAGAATTAGTGAATCATGGAAAAGGGATTAAAATGCTACTGATTCTTAAATAAATCACAGACCTTTTAGACAGATTTGGGAGCATGTATAGAAAAAAATGTAGTAGTAGCTAAAATAAATTATATACAGTACCCATTTTTCTGCCACTTATTAGGTAATCAATCTGCTGCATTTTATGGGGTTCCCTTGGTTTACTTTTTGTAACTGTTGTTATGCTCTCACTTTCTATAGCTAATGCAGTACATAAGTTGCCATTCTACTTTCCTCTGTTCTCCAACAGAGCGTGTTCTGTTGAAAATTACTGAGAGGCCCAGATAAATGACTTCTTTTCTTGTGTCTCATAAATGTTGAACTTTGGTCCATTGAGTGTGTTTGCTATAGCTTATGTACTCTCCTACTACTTCAGTAGCTCAGACTTCTAATATATTATATGATTTTTTTTTACAGGACAATGAAGGTCAAACAGCTCTACATTATGGTAAGATGTTTTTAAATTATTAATAAATATATTTCAAGCTTTTCTCTGTCAATTTTGTCCAACCTCATATAGTGCTTAGAAAAATTTCTGGCAGCAAACAGAGACACAATAACTTTTTGTTTGAAAAATAGATTGTTAACCTATAAAGTTAGAGATATATTAAAATTGTTAAATTGACATATTCATTGTAAATTGAGCATTTCTATATTATCAGCAGACATGAAGTTCCCCTTTGAAAATTCATTATTTCCTTTTTGGTATTGTTAATGACAATTAAGTCACTAGTCATTGTCACTGTATGATCTAGAATCTCCTCTACTGTGTGATCTAGAATCATTCCCACAAGAAATACTTTCTTAATGAGAATGAAGTAAAGAAAAACAGCTTTGATTTTGTTTTTATGTTTGGATTTTTTTTTTCATTTTTTTCAACTTTTATTGAACTAATATTACATTGTAACAGGTAAGCATCCTAGAACTCAACATCTGTCTGTTGATTGTTGTCAATTACATCCTCTATCATAGAGTTGACCCCTTTTACCAGATTAACCCCAATCTCTGTTGCTCTTCCCTTCTGGTAACCCTCATTTGGTTTTATAATCTAAACATTTATTTTTGTTTTATTCATTATTTTGTTTTGCTTCTTTATGTACCGCATATGAGTGAAGTTTTTTTAACTCATTTCCCTTACTAAGTGATTAGCCTAGTTAAGTAATCTTCACTTAAGTAATCTATAGAACAAGGATAATCAGAAAGATAGATATATGACTCTTAAAGAGTACTGAATAAGTTCGGTGAGATAAAATCTTATTTTATAAAGTATAGTAAAAGTATTCTTACTTTTATTCTGTTTGGGTGTGAATATGGTTGAATAAAAGACAGCCAGTGTTTTTTAAGCCAGATTAAGAATCAGCCATCTTCAGATCTTTTGGAAGAGAATGTATTATACTGTTTTGCTGGTTTTGACAGTCCTAGACCACCATTCATGAATACATGGCCCAGATGCTCCTGGGCACTTTTGTCCACTGCTTAGCATTGCTTGGATGTCAAGAATCCTATAGAATTGTATCTAAAAGGTTTATGGAATTGTGTCTAGGTATCTAAAAGAATGGGCTAGCTGTTATGCTAACTGTATTTATCAACCTGATAATGAACATTGAAATTTCACCAGATATGTGCCCCAACTCAGTGTAACTTGGGTACCAAAACCATGAAAATTGGGCCTCCCTGGTGGAGCAGCGGTTAAGCGCTGCGCTCTGGCACTGAGATTCCCACATGGCGCTGCGGCCCTCTCTTGCCTCACCGCTGCTCCCCTCAGCAGTGTATTTCCATCGTTCTGCCTGTTCTGCTCCCCACTCTGTCTCTGGTGAACCCTCTGGCCTGTACCCCAGCTTGTATGCATAAATAAATAAATCTTTAAAAAACAAAACAAAACCGTGAAAATTGTGAGTCAATTTCACATTTGAACTTAGATACGAAAATCCAAAATAAAATATTAGCAAATGAAATCCATCAATGTATTTTAAAAGCAAAGATGTTGTGATTGAGTTGAATTTATCTGAGAAATTCAAAGATGATTTCACACTTTAAAAAGTTGTTAATGTAATTCACTACATTAGCAAACCATTCAATAGGTTAAAATAAACAAAACTACTGCATGGTCCACTCAAATGCAGAAAAGACATTTGAGTAAATTCAATACTCATTCTAAGAAGCTATATAAAAAAGTGATTAAGACTGAAGGCTCTGAAGTCAGAGATCTGATTTTAAGTTCTAGTTCTGCTGTGGCACACAGAGAAATTATTTAACATCATTGTATCTTTTTACTCATGATAATGGGAATAATAACCTCAGAGATTAGTTATGATCATATAATGAGTTAATCCATGTAAAGTGTTTAGTGTAATGTCTGATACCTGATCTATACTTGATAAATGTTAGCTAATGTTATTATTTACGATCAAAAGTATTAATAAACTAGAAATGGAAGGAAGCTTCCAATGCCTGATTGAAAACCTAGTGTAAAATTATTATTAAAACTGAAATATTTGAAGTGTTTCCTTTAAAATCATGAACAAGAAAATGATACCCACCACAACTATTTCTCATTAATAGTGTATTGGAATTCTATAGTACATAGAAAGAAAAGCTTAAAAAATAAAAGGTACATGGGATGGGTAAAAAGAAACAAAATCATCATTATTCTCAAATAATATAAATGGTTACTTAAAAATCTAAGAGATCTACAGTCAAATTATTAAAACTAGTAATACAGTTTAGCAAGGATGCTAAATACAAAATCATTTTTTAAATTTAATTCTTAAACATCAGTATAAAAAGGTAGAACATAAAACATTTTAAAGACTATTTAAAATAGCAACAAAATCCTAGAATTCATCCTCACAACGACATGAAGAACCTTCCTGGAAGGAATTACACTTCTTTTAAAAACATTTTTTTAGAGGCCTAATAGGAGAAATAATCCATATTAATGAATAGGAAGACTCAGTATTATGAAGATGGTTTCTCTCCAAACTAACCTTCAGAAAATTTTCATAGACTCTCAGCAAAGTTTTGTCTACTTTAACAAGCTTGTCCTAAAATTCATATGGAAGAACAACATGCAAAGAATATCTAAAGCACTTTGAAGAAAAATAAGAAAGAGGGACTTGCTCTTCAAACATCAAGATGTTATTTTAAACCTATAATAATGAAGGCACAGGTTGACTTCTGCCAGTGTGGGGAACTTAACTGAACTGCACCTCTGTGAAACTAATAAAAATTATTTTTAAAAATACAGTCATTTAAAGTTTCTGGAAATGGTCCTGACAACCTGCAAATGTTAAAGTATCTAGTTAAGAAAATTTGTGAAAATTGGGCAAGAAGGCTAGAATTTGTGATATTTGAAGCAGTATCACTCCCTCCTCCCCCATGCCTTTCTCACCCCAATGCAGCAGAGCTAAGATTCCACTGAAAATGCTATAGCCAAGAACACAAAGCTCCCTCTCCTCCCAGCTACCAGCCAGGGCTTTCTTCCTGGAAGAAGGAGAATTTCAGTATTTCTCATTCTGTCTCCAAAGTTCTGGGCAAATAAAATTGATAGACAAGGTGTCCCTTCTTCTGCCCATTATTG
>PVIJ01025714.1:0-10226 GCA_004024925.1 Scalopus aquaticus
CCCCCCATGACACCCCCCAGGACTGGTGACCCCCCCAGGGCCGGTGACTCCCCAGGGCTCCGCTGACCCAAGGGCCTCCCTTGGTCTGGCCAAGCCTGTGCTTTCCCCGCCCTGGGCGGGAGCGGGCGGCGGGCAGACCGGTCAGTGGCAGGTGGCGGGGCCGGCCCGGCTCCAGCTGGGCCCCTGGGCTGCTCCTGCGCTGCCTGCTGCAGCACTTGAAGGCTCAGCGGCTCCGGGAGAGGGGCGCAGGGCCACCGCGGGGTCTAGAGCCACTCTTGTGGGCGTCCACTGCAGCTTCCCGAGGGGCGGGGCATGGGTGGCCGGTGCCTTGGCAGTCGTGGAGCCTGGTCCCCTGCTGAGGCCTCAGCGGGGTCCTGCCACACCCCCTTTGAGCTCTGCCCCGCCGCTCACACACCCCAGGACAGGAGGCGCCCGTTTCCCCTGGTCCTCAGTGGACGGTCTCCTGCGGGGATGGTCCCCGCGCCCCTGCCCCCCGCGGCCCCAGGCCTGAGCTGCAGGCCCTCGGAGCCTCCTCTCTGTGGTCTGGGGTCTCTGCAGGTCTGGGGGCCGGGGGGCCTCAAGTGGCCGGAGCGGGGGCCGGGCGGGACCCTCTGCTCCGCCTCAGCTGCCAGCTGGGCAGCACCTCGGAGCCGCGTTTGGTCACGGTTGTGCCGCCCAGTCGCCGGAGGGGCGCCGCCCACAGCGGAGAGCCCCTGGGGCGGGCAGGGACGAGCCCCGCGCCCCTGGCCGGCTGAGCCGCTGCCTCTCCCTGCCGGAGCGCGGAGGAGGGGCCGCTGCTCCCTCCCAGCACCGGAGGTGGGACGAACATTGATAATGAGATTTTTGGCACCTCGGCTCTGGGGCAGACCCCTGCAGGCTGCTGCCTTGCCCAGGGCGGGGGCGGGCAGGCTGGGGGCAGGGCAGAGCCCACGGAGCCGGCTGACAGCTCCCAGCTCCGGCTGGGCGACCGCCGCCCAGGCTTGCTGCCCGTCGGCCAGGCTGAGCGCCCGCCGCCCCATAAGGGACAGATAATCCCTCTTTTCCTCACTTCCTTCGGAGTGACCGCACTCACGCCCCTGCCTGGGCGCTCCCTCACCAGCCCCGTGGCTGCGCCGCCGGCTGCGGCCGCTTTGGCCTCTGGGGGTGGCAGCTTCCCTGGACGGGAGCCCCGGCGCCCAGGCCTGGGTGCGAGCGTTCCTTGCCCACGCGAGCACCCCGCACGCACGTGTGCACGCCCGGCACACGTGTGCACACACAGGCCTCGCCCGGAGGCCGGGGCCCCAGCCACCCCCGCGGGTCGGCAGAGGCAGTGCAGGACTGAGAAGCCGGAGACGGCTCCCTCCGTCCAGCCTGGGATGGCAAACCAGCGCAAGCGCTCAGGTGAGCATCCTGGGTTGCCAGGCGTGGGGGTGGAGCCGGCTGCCTGTGGGGGTCTGGGCCCCTGATCTGCTCCGGGGCTCTGCATGCTAGTCTGCCGGGAGTGCAGCCGGTGGGCCACGGGGACCCCGGCCCAGGGCTGGCCGCGGGGACGCCCCACAGCACTGCCGTGGGTGCACCCTGGCACTGCGGCCTGCCCGGGAGGGACGGGGCAGTTGCGAGCCAGGCCGGCGCCCTTGGCCAAGGAAGCTCTGTGGGCCGTGGAGGGCGGGGGTTGGGCCAAGAGTGGTGGCGCCGGCGCTGTCCGTTCCTCCCGCTCTGGGACACTCGGGGGTCAAGCAAGGGGAGGGTCCTGAAGGCCACACCCCTCCGGGCCCACTGTGGGCCATGTGCTGGGCTGGAGTCGGGCAGCGGTGGGTGCCGTCTGGACAGTCCAGCCTGCCCCTTCCCACGCCCAGCAGGGCGGAGGCTGGGGGAGGGCAGCGGGAGGCTGGGTGTGGCTGCGCCTCCGGCCGCTGAGGCAGCACCCCGAGCCAGCGTGTGGTCTGCCCCGGGAGCTGGCCCCCCGCGGCCCCCCGCCCCGCCCGCTCGGAGGGGCCTGGGAAGGCACAGAGGCTGCGCAGAAGCTGGCTGAGTCAACACTCATGGATTTGGGAGAAAACTTTCCAGCCCCTCGGAGGTTTGCAAGCAGGAAAATAATAGCGGAGATGTCCCAACACGATCGCGGTATCAATTGCGTTATCCTAAAAGTTTATGGAATGCATAAGTGGAATTAATACCTTTTACTGGCAGCAGGAGCAGTTACGCGCACGTAAAGCCAAGGGGAGCGTCTGCCGTGTTTATCGTGCAGATGAGACGCGGCTTATTCAGAGGAAGCGAGGGCACTCGGGAAGCGGGCGAGGTTGCGGCGCTGCGCGGGGGAGCGGCTTGCGCCACCCCTCGGGCTGCGGGAGAGGCTGGACCGGGAGGGCTCGTGGGGCTGGGGGCCGGTCTTGCGTCCCATCTGCTGAGGGCACACGTGGCCTGGGGGAGCCCCGGGGGCCATGCCGCAGGCTGGGCGTTCTGAGACCGCTGGCTTTGCTTGTCTTGTTCCCCGAACGGACACCGCTCCCCGGATTCAGGAGTGTGTGGCGGGGGGTGCTGGCAGCACCCGTGGGGCCCCGCCCCCGCTCGGCTGCGCGCCCGCATGGGGCAGCCTGTCCGTCCTGCCCACTCGAGGTCTCCTTCCTCCCGGCTCCCTCGGGCAGGGGCGCGGCACCGCAGGGCTCGGGGGCTCTCCGGTCTGCTGAGTCAGAGTTCAGAGAAAACTTGGGCTGCCGCCGACCCCTGCCTTAACTGGAGACGGCCGTCCCCTCGGGCACACAGGTCCCTCTGGGGACGCTGGTGCCTCCTTCGGATGGGAACCTGCCGCGGGCAGGGGCTGCCCTCTGCGCCCGGTCTCCGAGAGGCGGCACCAGGGCCCTGCTGCGGCCAAAGCGGCCTCCCTGCCCCCAGCCCCTGGCCCCTGCAGCGGGCCAGCTCCAGCCCTGGACACTGTCCAGAGGGTCCTGCGGATGGGGGTGCCCGTCTGCGGCTGCCCTAGGTGACCCCGAGCCCGAGTCGGTGCCCACAGTCTGAGGCGCCGGGGCCGTCGCGTCCGGGCTGCAGGCCCGCCCGGCTCCACAGCCCTGCTAGTCCACGGGCCCGGGCTGCGGGCGGCCTCCTGTGGCCAGGTTGCCCCATGGCTTGGTCCACAAACCAGCCAGAGCCTGGTCCACCTGCTAGCTGGGCCCTCACCAGAGCGCCTTGTGGGGAGGCCAGAGGCGGGGGTGCCCGGGGCAGAGGGGAGCCGGGGGAGCAGCTGGCCTGAGGGCCTCGGGCCGCGGGGGCTCAGAACTGGAAAGGCCCTTTGGGGCGGGGCCCTTCCCATAGCGCCGCAGCCCCCGTGGAGGCCAGAGCTCCCGTCCGCCGCCCCCCGCCACCCCCCGGGGCTGCGGCGTGAGCCGGTCTGGCCCCACACAGAGGCGGCGCGCGCTGTGCCGGCCGTGGCCTCGCTCTTCCCTGCACGTCTCTTCATGGCCACGTCCGGCCCGGGGTGGAGGGGAGACCCGCCGAGGCCGGCGATGGGCCAGGCCTTGGGAGTGGAGGTGTCCACATGGCGGCCCCGGGGAGGCTGCGGGCAGCCGGAGAGCCAGGGTCGCTGTGTGCAGGGCCCATGCTCCGCCGGCTGCTCTGGCCTCTCAGGTGTCCGGTTTGGCCCAAGTCCCCAGGGCCGCTGGGGCCTTCACGGCGAGCAGATCCAGTGCCCCCTGGCCTCTCCGGCCAGCCCAGTGCCCAGCGGCTGCCCACCCTTCCTGGTCCTGCCTCAGGACACTGCAGCCACTGGAGGCATCTCCCAGCCTGCGGCACGGGCGGGACGGGCAGCGTGGCCGTGGCTGGGGGTGCCCCTGCACGGCGCTCCCAGCAGGGTCCGCTCACCCCAGGGGCTCCGGGAGCGGCAGGCCGGCTGACCAGCTCCAGAGAGGTGCCCCTGCCAGCCCAGCCCGGCCCCTTGTCACAGCCTCTGGGCACGCCCCGACAGCGGGCAGGGCCACCGGGCAGCCCCACACGTGAGGGGAGCTGGCCCTCCAGCCACGAGGGGGTCAGCGGCCCCTCCCCAGCCAGGCTCTCCCGGGGCCCACAGCACCCCCTGATGGCGCGGGGTGTGCCATGCCGTGCAGCCCCCCACCCCTCCAGGCCGCGACTCCCCTGCCACCTGCCAGCCTCGCCCGGCGCTCTGGGCTCCCGCTGAGCGCGTGTGGGTGCCCTGGGCCTGCGGCGGGGCGGGCATGTACCTGGGCTCGGCGGCCGGTGCCCTTGGCTGCTGGCGCATTGGGGGCATCACCTGTGAGCCCAGAGTGACGCGCCCCCGGCGCACCAGCTGCGGGGTCCGAGCGGGAGAGGGTCTGGGCCGCAGAGTCCTCACGGGCCGCGCGCCCGGGGTGGGGGCCACGGCGGGGGGCGCGGGGCAGGCACACACGGGCGCACGCGCACGCACGGAACCAGGTAAAAGTGAGCTGCAAAAAAAGCCACTTAAAAAAGAAAAGCCCCCACTGCAGGCCCCAGCTTCAGAATCTGTTGTAACAGATTCACCCAAGCTGGTTAACGGTATTTGCGGTTTGCAAGACGCTGCACGCCCCTGGAAAATGACAGACAAGTCATTATCACCTCGCCGCGCCGCCTGCCCGAACCTGCCCGCGCCGCGCACCCAGCTGCTGGGCAGCGCGAGGAAATTAACAGCCACCACGAGCCCGCCACCCGCCACCCCCGCGGCCCGCGGGTCTGGGGCGCCCAGCCAGGCCAGCCCGTGGGGGAGGCGCGGAGAGACGCCGTGGAGGAGGGGAGGGGACGGCGCTGCCAGCGCGAAGGGGCGCATCCCGGAGAGGCAAGTCTGGACGGCTCTGTGTCAACAGTCGAAGATAAATAAGATTTTATCAGCTCGGAATCTGTTGAAACACATCCATCTAGCGGTTCTAGGCAAGGAGAGGCAGGCGGGAGGCAGGGCGGGGCGGCTCACGTGGCTGCTCTGCAGAATAGGGGGACCAGGAGTCGCCCTCCCCTGGGCGCCCCGGCCAGGGAGGCCGGTGGAGCTGGGGCTGGGCCGGCGGGGGGCTCGTGCCTCCTGGGTCAGGCCCGGCCCCGAGGGGCTCAGGCATTCTGGGGCCCCTTCCTCACCCACAGGCCCAACCCCACACCCGGCCCAGGTTGGTCCCCTCCCTGGAGTCTCCTGCCCCACAGCCCAGCGCCCTCTTCACCGCCGGGCGCGCAGGTGTGGGCAGCCGCGGGCACCCTCCCTGCCGCGCCCGACGTTCCAGGCTGGCATTGCCTGGCGCGGGGCTGGCAGGTGTGCGTCTGGAGGCCACTTCAGCAGCTCGCCAGGCGCAGCGCTGAGGGGACACCCTGTGGGTGGTGGGGACAGGGCCAGGCCACAGCGGCCGTGCCGGGCAGGCGCGACGGGAAAGGAACTGTCCCTTCCCCACGGGGCTGACGCGCGCGGGGGACGCGCATCCCGGCGGCGGCTCAGCCCCGGCCCGCGCCGGTACCAGGGACAGCTCCCGGAGGCCCCTCCCCGGGGCGGGGCGTCCCCCGCGCGCCCCCCGCCCGCCCCGCCGATCCCAGCGGTTTCCTGGCACCGGGCTGGGACATCCGATCACCGCTGCGGTGCCCCCACGCCGCCCGGGCCTGCGAGCACTGGAAAGGGGGCCGGTGCGCCGTCTCCCGCTTCTGCAGGGCCCGCCCGGAGACCTCGGCTGGGGACCAGCGGGGTCACTGCGCCTCGCCTGGGGGAGGGAGCCTTGGGCGGCGGCGGCGAGCGGGGCCTTGAGGACCCTTCCGCCGGGGAGGAGGGGGCTGGCGACTTTCTCCTCGGCTCCATCCTGCGGCTGGCGGACGCCTGGCCGCCCGGCTCCCGACCACTGGCCCCCTCGGGGCTAACACCCCAAGAAGGGGTCCAAGCATGAGGACAGCCTCGGGCGCCGGCCCAGAGAGGGGCTGCTGCCCCGCCCACGCGCTGCGGTGGTTCTGCCCGCGCCTGTCTGCAGCGCCCGCTCACCCCGAGAGGGGAAGGGCGGCCGGTGAAGGGCGCCCCCAGGCCCGGCACTGCAGGGCGCTCTGTGGTCAGGTCTCTGCCGCTGCCCGAGCTGGAGCGAGACCATCCCAGCCGCAGCGGCCAGAGCCAGAACTGGTCCCGAGGCCGGACCCCAAAGGCCGAGGCTCGCTCCCCCGCCCCCGCCCCCTGCCAGACTGCGACTCGCCCTCCCAGGCCAAGGGACAGAGGCAGGCCCCTCCGGACGCCCGAACGCCCCGCGCTGCAGCAGCGCCCTGCCCGAGGGGCTGAAGCCTCCAGCCCCGGCGCGCCGGCTGAGTCTGCAGTGCGCCTCGACCCTCTGGGAGCGGGCGGCTCTCCCTGCGAGCCCAGGGCCTGGCGAGCAGGAGAGCTGGACGGGCTGGCTGAGCGCTCGGCCCGAGGCCTTGTTTCGCCCCGGCCCTCGTGTTCAGCTGGCTGCACCGCGGAGGCCCACTGCTCCCCGAGGCTCTCCTCCAGGAGGTGCCCTTGGGTGGCCCTGCCCCCGCGACGCCTCCGGACGGCCGTGGCGCTCCAGGCAGTGCCCGCCAGAGGCTGGCCGCGCTTGTCCCGCGCCCGCTGTTCGGAGCCTCGCTGTGGGCAGGTGGGCGCTGCGCCCCGTTGGCACCTGGTGCCGCCTGGCCCGGCCACGCAGGGGTGCCCTGACGAGGCGCTCACCGGCAGGGGCAGAGGACGAGCCCTGTGCGCCTGAGGCCCACCGTGCCCCATAGTCCCTGGGGGTCAGGAGGGACCCCAGCTGGGTCCCCGGGCCACTTGCTGGGGGCTGTCAGCCGGGAAAAGAGCCCCCTGCGGGCAGCTCCAGGTCACCATCACAGGCAGCCTGGGCCCGCAGCTGGGCAGCCGGGGGTCTGCGAGGCAGGAGGGGCACCGCGGGCCCTCCCGGGGAGGCCTGGGCTGGGCACCCGGGCGAGGTCGGGCAACCCCCGTGGCCGGGCCGCGCTGCAGGGCTCAGCCCAGACGCCTCCTTCTGGCACCTCCGAAGCCCAGCCCGACGCGGAGCCCGGCCAGCCGGGAGTCACCTGTCTCCGGCACCGACGCAGAAACAGACGCGGCGCCAGGCCCCCGCCGGCCGCTGCTGTGGGGCTGGACCCGCAGGCGGGTCGGGGAGCTGGGCCGGCCTCCTGCTCACCCACCTCTGCCGTCCTCTCCGTGGGGGCCCGGGAGGGGCCTCGGCGGCGCTGCCCTCGCACGTCCCAGCCAGCCCCTGCTGAGGGGTCCGGCAGGCGCTTTGAAGGAGGGGCAGCGGGGGGCACTCGGGCGGGGCGCGAGCCGGGGTGACCGCCTCGCCTGGCCCCCCAGTACTCCCCACTGCTGAAGAAGCTGTACTGCCAAATCGCCAAGACCTGCCCCATCCAGATCAAGTTGTCCAGCCCGCCGCCGCCGGGCACTGCCATCCGCGCCATGCCCGTGTACAAGAAGGCGGAGCACGTGACGGAGGTGGTCAAGCGCTGCCCCAACCACGAGCTGGGGCGCGACTTCAACGAAGGCGAGTCCAGCCGGGCCGTGCCGGGAGCAGGGGCGGGGTGGGGCGGGGCGCCAGCGGGCTCAGCTCTTCCCACCGCGTCCCTTCTGAGTGCGGCCCGGGGGGCTGGCCGGCTCCTCCCTGAGTGGCCGCCCCTCCGCAGGACAGTCCGCCCCGGCCAGCCACCTCATCCGTGTGGAGGGCAACAACCTCTCCCAGTACGTGGAGGACCCCGTGACCGGCCGGCAGAGCGTCATGGTGCCCTACGAGCCCCCACAGGTAGGCCGGGCCCGCTGCCATCTCGGCTGGGGAGGCCTCGAGGCCCCGCGGAGCACTGGCCCGACCCCTGGGCAGCGCCGGCCCCTCCCTGGAGTGGGCTGGGGCCCCGAGGCCGGGGTAGGCGGGCGGAGCCGGAGCCAGGGATGCAGCCTGGGACGGGGCGTATGTGGGACCGGGGGCGTGAGGGCTGGGTGGGCGGGGCGGGGAGACCCTGGGGTCCGACCTTGACCTGGCAGTAGCAGGAGGTTCTGGGGCAGGTGTGTGGGCCCAGCTGGGTGAAAAGTGGGGTGGGGGGCAGAGGGGAACCAGGGGCGAGGGGTGGCGAGCGCCCTGGCCATGCACCCCCTGCTGGGTGGGCAATGGTGAGCCGCCGGCTTCCCTACCTGGATTGGAGGCCAGATTCCTAGACCCCAAAGCTGTGCTCAGCCCCCAGGCCCTTCTAGGTCCCCAACCCCACACCTGACCCCCACCCGGTACCCTGGCCCCTCCCGCCCAGGAGCCCTGCCCGCAGATCTGCAAGCAGGGCCAGTCTGGCCTGGCCCCGGGGGTGGCCGCCGGGCCCTGCGCCCGCAACGCGGCGCTCCCCTGCCCCCTGGTGGCCGTCTTGGGAAAGGCCAGGTCTTCCCAGCCTGGGTCCCACTCGGCCTCGGGACAGACGCCCGATGGTGGTCCGGCCCCGCAAACTCCCTGGGGGTGGCTGAAGGGAGGAGCCCCTCCTGGTGCTGGGAGCCCCGCCCCCGCAAGCCCCGCGCCCACTCACAGACGCCGCGCGACCTCCAGCCTGCGCCGCGGAGCGGGTGGGCGGTCGGCCCGGGCGCCTCTGAGGGCGGCGAGCAGGACAGAGCTGCAGGCCCGGACCGACTGGCACCTGGCTCCGGGGGCGGGGGCGGCAGAGGAAGGCTGGAGGGTAGACGGGCGAGGGCAGAGACCCACAGGACAGGGCCAGCCCCGCCCACCCAGAACCGGGACCAGCACTGGACCGGGGACTCGGCGCCCGGAGCCGCGCGCTGCCGCCACAGGGTCCGCACTCCGTGTGCAGGTGGGGACGGAGTTCACCACCATCCTGTACAACTTCATGTGCAACAGCAGCTGCGTGGGGGGCATGAACCGGCGGCCAATCCTCATCATCATCACCCTGGAGGCGCGCGAGTGAGTCTGGGGCCCGCGCAGAGGGCCTGGGCCGGCAGGGAGAAGGGCCAAGGGCACGGGGCCAGCTGGGGCACGTCTGGGGGGCTGCGGGCCGGGCTCCGGGAGGGAGGTGGGGGCCGGGATGCCCCGCTCCGACCCGGCCGCGGCGGGCGGGCGGACAGACCCGCGCGGGCCCCTCAAGCCCACCGCTGCGCGGTGCCCCACAGCGGACAGGTGCTGGGCCGGCGGTCCTTCGAGGGCCGCATCTGCGCCTGTCCCGGCCGCGACCGCAAGGCCGACGAGGACCACTACCGGGAGCAGCAGGCCCTCAGCGAGAGCGCCGCGAAGACCGGGGCCGCCAGCAAGCGTGGTGAGCGCGGCGCGCGGGCTCACCGCAGGCTCTGCAGCAGGGTCCTCGGCTCAGGCGAGGCGCTGCGGGGTGCGCCTGCGTCCAGGGCACAAGGCCCCCCCTTTGGCCCCGCGTGCCCAGCGGCCTCCCAGGCCGGGCAAGTGCAGCCCAGCCCGGCTCCCCCGGCCGGAGGCCCCGCCCACGGCCGCCCCGCCCATCGCCATCGCGTGCGCCGGGCCCCTTCGGCCGTCCGGTGGCCTCCCGGCCCCGCCCTGCCCGCTCACGACGCGCCCGCCTTGGCCTTCCAGCCTTCAAGCAGAGCCCACCCGCCATCCCCGCCCTGGGCAGCAACGTGAAGAAGAGGCGTCACGGGGACGAGGACGTTTTCTACATGCACGTGAGTGTCCACTGCCCTGGCCGGGAGGGGGAGGGTTGGGGGGTGCAGGGGCCGGCCCCGAGGACGGGCCCCCAGCCAGCCACTGGACGCGCCTCCAAGCTCAGTCTCGCTGTGAGCAGACCCGGGCGAGGCGCGTCCCCCCAGGCGGGCGTCGGGAGCCCCGTCCTGCACAGCCCCGGGCCGGGGCCCCCGCTGGGGAGTGAGCCGCTGCCTCCCGAGACCTTGGGACTCAGCCCCATTCCCAAATTCGCGTTTGGCGGGTGCCCCCGGCCCGGCACTGCCGAGGGGGCAGGGGCCAGGACCCCTCACCAGTGCTCCTGGGGAGAGGCAGGAAGGGCTGCGGGAACCCCGCAAGGGGGAGACAGGCTCGCCCAGGGTCCGCCTCCTCTGCTCAGGTGCGGGGCCGGGAGAACTTCGAGATCCTGATGAAGGTCAAGGAGAGCCTGGAGCTGATGGAGCTGGTGCCGCAGCAGCTGGTTGACTCCTACCGGCAGCAGCAGCAGCAGCTCCTGCAGAGGCCGTGAGCGCGCCCCGCCCTGCCCGCCCCGCCGCGCCCCGCCCCCGCACGGCCCCGCCCCGCCGCGCCCCGCCCCCGCACGGCCCCGCCCCCGCACGGCCACGCCAAGCCGCG
>PVIJ01025715.1:0-10232 GCA_004024925.1 Scalopus aquaticus
AAAAAAAAAAAAAAAAAAGAAGAATCTTTCTATATGCTCTGTCTTAACAAAGTGATGGAAATCATGCTAGATCAAGAGTGAGATGGTGATTTACTCTCCTCTAAGACTTGTTCAAACAATTCAAATTGAGCCACAATGAGAAAATAGGGACACATAAACCCACATTTAAATGAAAGCAATTAGATAATAAGGGAATCAACTCTATTAGTAATTTTGTTAGAGTGATGTTATAATGTATTAACATATATGCTGTCTATAAGAAAAACCTTAAATATAAGGACATAAATCATTGCAAGTAAGAGTAGAAAATATAATCCATGAAAAATCAATCAAAATAGATTTTAAAAACATGGACATTAAGCACATCTCAATGATATGCCAGCACCTCAAAAATAAACTCTATTCACTCAGAAGAAAAAATACCAGACATTTCATATGAAGAGACACTTAGAAAATAACTGCATATTATGCCTCGGAAATGTAATGGTCATCAAAAACAATGATACTCTGAGAAACTATCAATGCCATAGGGACTAAGATAACATAATAATGTAATATAATTTGTTTCCTGGATGGCTTAATAACAGAATAAAAATGACATGAGGTCTATCTAAGAACCTGAAGGAAGTATGATATTAATTAATATTGGTTCATTAATTATAGATATAGATAAATATGATTCTGAAATTATATGGAACAGCAAAAATAACCAGAATAATTATATTCAAGTCTATGCTAATTTAAAACTTATTATATGGTTAAAATAAGTAAGACTGTGTGCTGCTGATAGAGGGATAGATATATACATCGATGGAGCTGAAAAAAACATCTAGACAGACATCACAAATGTGCCCAGTTATGCACAGTCAATCCGATAGAAAGGAAATAGCTTTACACAACACAACTTAGACAAATGATTCAAAATTAACCATGGACTAAAGTGTAAAATGTAAGACTATAAAGTCGCAAAAGAAAATGTTTGAAATTTAGGGCTAGAAAAAAAGTTCTCAGATTTGGCACCAAATTACAGTGCATACAGGAAATACTGATAAATTATGTCTCAAAAAGTCATTCTTTTCTGTGAAAGACCATTAAGAAAATGAGTAAAAGGCAAGCTAAAAGTGGGGAAAATAGTTCATACTTCATATTGAACAAACACTAGTTGGCTAGTAGGATTAATCTAGGCTATGTCAATAAAATATTAACAAAACCATAAAAATAATAAAATGCAAAATTAGAAAATAGGTAAAATGTGAGAGGACTTTAAAGAGAATAATGAGATGATAAATGAGCACAAGAGGGATGTGCACCATCATAGCCATCAATGTGGTACTCATTAGCACCACGATGAGATAATGAGTATACACCTAGGTGAAGGGCTGCATTTGATTTCTTTATTTTATTAAAAGAACAATAGTGAAAACATTAAGTGTTGGATAGGATGTTTTAAACAACAGATCACTCTACACTGTTGTTAGGAATGGATAAAATTATAGATTCAATCTGGAAAAAGAGTTTGACATTAAAAAAAAAAAGATCTAAACATGCAAGTTCCATAAAACTAACAATTGCACTCATCCCAGAGAAATGAAGAACTATGTTAGCACATAAACTTTTATCAGGCAAAACCTGTAGCAGATTTATTTATGGTGCCCCCCAAACTGGATGGAAACCACACAGATAACTTTCAATGGAACAATGGCTAAACAGGCTGGTCATTCTATGCCATGAAATAGGTTTCAACAGTAAAAAGGTATGTTTATTGATATGCACGACAAATTGGATAATTCTCCAGAGAATTTCATTTAGTGAAAAAAGTCCCTCTTTAAAGACTAGACAGTAGATGATTTCAAATTGGTTAACATTGTTGAAATGACAGAATTACAGAGATGAAAAAGAGATTAGTGGTTGCCTGATGTTTCTATAAAATATCAATATGAGCGTCCCTTGGAGAGTTGGGAATATTTTATAGTCTAATTCCATTATTGTCAGTATCCTGGTTGTGATATTACACTACAGTTTGGTGAGATATTATTACTGGAGGAAAGAATGCACAAGATTTCCGTATTCTGATTACAGTACATCAATCTATAATTATCTTAAAATTTGTTTTAATTAGTAATATTGTTTGTAGTTTTTCACTCACTCATACTGACTCTAATTAGATTCAGGTTATAAGCACTAAGACTAGACTTGGTTTCCCAAATCACATTCAGCGATTCTTTTCCACTTTATCAGAAACTGAACTTTTGGTTGCCACTGTCTAACTCCACATCTACAGCACAACAAGCCATGATCTCTCTATTATTTTACATTTTTTAAAGATTTATTTATTTATAAGATAAAGATTTATTTATTTTAAAGATAAGATAAAGATTTATTTATTTATTTATTTATTTATTTATTTATTTATTTATTTATTTATTTATTTATTTATTTATAAAAAGAGCTGGGGTGTAGGCCAGAGGTGGGAGGTGGTGAAAGGATTCACCAGAGTGGGAAGCAGAACAGCAGACCTCCTGAAGTACACTGCTAAGAGGAACAGCAGGCAGGACAGGAGAGTTCTGCTGTGCCATGTAGGAATGTCCCTGGCCAAGGTTTGAAGTCATGTTGCAGTGGCTGCCAATAGCTTCATAGGCTGAGACTTAACCCCTTGCAGGACCAGAGAGGCCCTTATTTTACATTTTGAACTTTTGTTCCTTTCTATATGAATTTTATTTGATTTAAGCTTTCTCTGTTATTTTATACATTTAAAGATTGCATTTTGTATATATCTATTTCTATATCTATATCTGAGTTTACATATTTACCTTCGTTCATCTAGATTCAATTTAGAGAAGAGAAGGTTCTTCATTTTGTTTATTTAGTACGCTGTTTTTGGTGGGAAGTACCTTGATAAGAATATAAAGATTTAGAAAATCTTCTGGTTGACATTCTTGCCTATATCATCACAAGTAATGTTAAAAATAGAAAATTTGTTTAGAATCTTTATTTTATATATAAAGTTTAGTTGCTTGAACTAAATAATAGCTATTTGAGATACCAATATTTTCTCATCTGTTTTCTTTTTTTAAAGATTTATGTATGTATGTATGTATGTATAGAAGACCAGGACCAGAGGTGTGGGGGCGAGAGGATTCTTCAGAGACAGATTGGGGAGAACAGGTGGATTCACTGAAATACATGCTGAGGGGAGCAGCAGGGAAGACAGGAGAGGTCTGCTGTGCCATGTGGGATAGCTCTCTGACCAGGGATAAAACTCAGGCCACAGCTTTTATAGCATTATAGCACTGAGACTTAACCCGTACACATTCAGGGAGGCCTTATTTTTAATATTATATCAGCATGGGGAAAGTAGATGCAGAAGGTTGACAGACAAGGTGAGGAGGCTAGATGTGCATTATTTCAGGAAAACAGAGACTACAGCACTTGAAAGATTGTAAAAAACAAACAAACAAACAAACAAAAAACATCATTTGTCAACCAAGCAATTGAGAAAACTCCTATTAGTTAAATTATGGATCTATGGATCATCTGCTTTTGCATGGGAGAAAAACATTCACACTTTTGTTTGAATATAATCCAGACAAAGTGTGGGCAGTTTGTAACAATAGGATGCTATTAGGCTTACTAAACATTTACCAGTATTTTCAATAATTAAAATTTACTCACTTGGCCTCCCTGGTGGCGCAACCGGTTAAGCTGTCGGCAGCAGCAGTGTGAGTGAGTTCGACGCCCAGCCAGGGAGATTCCCACATGGCAGCCGACCTCTCCTGCTGCTCCCCTCAGCAGTGCATTTCCGTTGATCTGCCTCTTCTGCTTCCCACTCTGTCTCTGGTGAAACCTCTCACTGCCCCACGCCTCTGGCCTGCACCCCAGCTTGTATGCAGAAATAATATAAATCTTAAAAGAAATAAAGTTTACTCACTTGAAAATATTTATAGGATAGCTATATGATGCTAGGTATTGCTTTAGTAATGAGTATATAGGATAAATAATTTTTTTTCCATTATGGTACTTAAATGTTTTTTGAGACAGAAGACACTGAACAGATGAAATAATGGGACTATGACAACAGTTAATGGACTTAGAAGAGGATGATTGATTAATTTATTTTGGGTTGAGGAGGGAGAAGGGAAAGGTGCTTTACCTAGTTTCTTAGGGGAATAATTCTCTAAAATTTGACAATTTAGCTGTGCTCTAAATAAAAAGAATGAACAATCAAGAAATCATCTGCTCAGATATATTGCAAACAGACACAGCCAATACAAAATTCTGAACATAAGATTTGTGATTATATTTAAGTTAAAAAAATATTTTTATGGGAAAAAAAAACAAAAAAGTATATTTAAAATTTTACCTGTAACTGTTAAGAAAGATGAAATCCTATTGTCTTTATTCTATCTCCTCTAATATATTTTTATAGGTGAGATTTTTTAATTTTACCTGAAAGTTGGAAAGCTACACATTGTTGAGTTGTTATTTCACATTGTATAAATGCATATTAAATTCAATACTTATTTCTACTAAACTCATATTGTAAATGCTAGAAACATTGTATCATAGCCAATGGCATGGTAATTCCGAAGTCTGTATAATATCTATAAATAAATTGGTTTTGTATTGCAAATTTTGAAATACATTAACACCTACTAAAATTTTCTCATTAAAATGATGCCTATCTAGTGAATAAAGTTCTAATTCATTGGCAATTTCCAGGAAGCAAGAATATGAAACAATTCATGAATGAACTAAACAATGGCATGGATACCTTTCATAAGCTAATGTGTCAACTTCATTTTTACAGGTTAATAGCTTACTATGGCATATTCTACAATCTAAATATATAGCTCACATCTTGAAATCAATTGACATTAGTGTGTCAGACTAATAACAAAGGCTGAAAGAGAGATGAATAAATTTAATCAAAAAAATTCAGAAACACAGGAAAGGGAAGAAATGAGTTGATGATGCCAAGTTTGAAAGTACTAAAATTAAGTGTTGCAAACATGAATGAAGACATTGTAGCAGTAAAAAGAAATTAAACACAAAAGTGTATCAAATCAAAGTATGCAAAATTCCTTGATCACTATCCTTTTTCATAGTTATGATTGCTGCTATTTTCTAGACAATTATATTTCATATTTTACATATTTTAAACTCAGGTGGAATTCATAAATACATTTTCAGTATAAAAATATTCAAAAAGCAAAGACGAAAATCAGAATCAAATACCATCATCATAAACCCTTGATCACTAACCCTTAATTTCTGTTTCTCCATGGTGGTGACAACTGGTGAGAGTTTGCGCGTGTTCCTTTACAAGCTTTAATATTCTGTTAGAAAAATTTGAATTTAGGGACTGTGTAACTCCATGTGTTTTACATTTCTCTAATACTTTATGTTTTTGAGTCCTATTGTAGATGTAAGCTCTAGCTTATTAAGTCTGTGAAAAAATTACAAGTTGAGAAACTCTATTCAGTGTTCATTTTACACCTCTCAGGAAGTGAAGTAAAAAATAACTTAGGCATGCTTATACAAATAATGCAGTGTTAGATAATTAACATATTTACAGAACCAGGAATACATGAACCTTACATATAATGATAACCCTTGACTCACCCTTAACTCAAAGTTCGTAAGGAATATTAATATTCAGAATAGATAATAACACATGAAGTCAAAATATTTTTCTTGAAATTATGTTATTATCTCACAGCCAAGAGTTGACATCTGAACTAAACTAAGTTAAAAATATAGAGAGTTCCATTTTTACAAGCTAGGCTATACCATTCATTATAGGTGCATGTATGTAAGTATACATATATATTAGGCAATATTATTGTATATACTATATATTAGAAAATAATATAAACACTCTATAGTAAGACATTTATACTGCTTTTTCTCATATTCCTAATACCTAAACTGGAGAGGAAGGTTTTTTTGTTTATTTGTTATACACACACACACACACACACACACACACACACACACACACACACGTGTGTATGCCATCCTGGCTAGTGACCTATATAAGGAGAGTTGACTAACTAAGGAAACTGGCCCTGGTTACACCTATTAGTAAAATCTAGGGATGATCCCAAAATGGATCTTTTGTGAAGAGGAGATGAATGACATTATAGGAAACACTTATCCATATATATTTTTAAAGATTTATTTATTTATACATATAAGCTGGGGTACAGGCCAGAGATGTGGGGCAGCGAGAGGGTTCACCAGAGACAGAGTGGGGAGCAGAACAGGAAGATCAGAAATACACTGCTGAGGGGAGCAGCGGGCGAGGCAGGAGAGGTCTGCCGCACCATGTGGGATTCTCCTTGGCTGAGTGTCGAACTCGCATCATGTGCTGCTGACATCTCCACAGCCCAGTGCTTAACCGCTGCGCCACCAAGGAGGCCCCACTTATCCATATTTTGAGTTTGCCACTTTTTATGCACTTTTGAGCCTTGAGACAAAGACATGGGTAATCTTGGAGTAGTTTTTAGCACCATATAAAATGAGTCAAAAATATGATTTTAAGTACTAACTTAAAAGGTGAACTCTATAGTTATTCTAATTTTATATTCATCTCAAATTATAGCCAACTCATTCAAAGTGAATTTTATAAGATGGATATAATTCCAGAAGTCAAGAAATGACTTAAGTTTAAACAGTAGTAAAAAGTCTCAGAATGTTTAAAAATGCAAATAGTTTTTAATTGTATATGAACAAATCTACAAATGTCCCTTATCAAATGTCTTTTTATTCTACTTGATTATAGTCAGATGAGTCTTAGTAAGGGCTATAGTTTTTCCCAGTAACTGCAATGTGAAACATTTGTAAATGGAATTTATATCTCTGAGGAATGCTTGGATGACCTCAGCGGTAGACATTTTGAAAAGCATAAAATAGGAATATACTAGAAGCAGGATCATGCGTTAAGGTAAATTGAGCTATAATAAGGAATGAAATTTACCTGTGAAAGTTTGGAATCCTATAAAGAGTTGCCTATGTAAGCTATAATACTAATGAAGTGTTCATGAGCAGAAGCATATATTTATCAGAAAATCATTCTGTGTCTCTTTCAAGATACAAAAAGCATATATGCATATGTTTGTCATTGAATATAGCTGTGATATTTTTTCTGTTTTTGAATTGAAAGTCGACACACATGAAAATAGAACACTAACAATCTTTAACAGAACATTCAGATAAAGTATAACTAAGCAATATAAAATGTTAAATTATCAAAAGCTCTGAAATCACAAAACACTTCTCTGCATAAGCAATTGAGTTGCTTGAAGAGTTTTTAGCTAAATAGTTTTAATATTCATTCTTCAAGATTATGTTAAATATATTCAAATTACTTGTGAAATAGCTGGTTCAGCATCTTCACGTCAGTAGTTAAAAGGTAGAACCAGTGGTCCATCAATGATATTCCTGTTCACAACACAATGCTTATAGGATAATGCAGCTCTATCCTCAAAGGAGAAGGCAATGCATGCATGCATGGTATAAAATTAGAAAATACAAAATCAAAATATAATTTAAAGGCAAAGTTTGGTTATACACATAACTGGATGAACCTCCTAAAATGATTGTTGGATCACATAGGTCATGTGAACTGATTCTGACTCTTCAAAGACTTATGGCCAATTTCTCTGGGACAAATATGAACCCAAGTTTCATATGTGAAGATTTTCAGTGGTTTGAGAATAACAAAATAAGCTAAGTATTGGTTGTTTTTACTGAATTTCCAAATACTGTTGAGCTGAGAAAAGTCATCATTGCTGTGTGCAAATATCTTACTTTAAAAAAATCCATGAGTATAATAAAATGTTTTCAGCACCATTATTTATTGTGTAGCTATAGTATATGGAATGGAAGTTTGCAAACATGAGGGGAAAAAAACTTGAGATCAATTAGTAACTTTGAAAAAAAAATGATACATGGGGTAGAATTATATGATTGCTTGCCTCACAACTTTGCACAATAGATTAAAATGGTTGTGACATTATGCATTTTTGGAAAGCAGTGTTATCCCACAGACACTAGAGCCTTGGGATATTTTGATCATTTTTCTTTCTTTAATGTGAAGTTACCCAGTAATTGGAAACACGTATTAAAAGGTAATTGTAATATAATATTATGCAGTCTTGCCTCCTTTCATAGGTATTGAGATAAGAAAATAAATTTCAATTTGAATCATTTTATCAGCATCTCCAGCAAAAAAGGAAGAGCCATATAATAGTTCTTTTAAAGCCTTTCTAACAGATGACTAGGCAATTCAGACATATTTTTCTGCTGAGAACAATTGCAAAGCTAAGGGGACTGGCATCTAAATGAATCAGAAAACTAAATATGCAATGAAGAATTATCAGGCTAAGAGAAGAGAGATATTAGGCTATTAATCTCTTCACCTGGAGACAGTTGTAATCTGAGGGTTTTTTCCAGATCCATAACAGTCAAGAGAGATTAGTACACAAACATTCTAGAAAATAAACTTTATTTTTATATATAATATGAAAAGATTAGAAAATGAACATATATAGAGCTATGAGGCAATTCCTAAAATGGAAAAAAAAAAATAACATTAGACAATACTGTACAATTTAGCTGGAGTTTAACTAAATAAAAAAAATCCTGAATATTAGAATAACATAAAATATTCTTATATTTGTTGTTCCTTCCAGCCTCCCCTAAAAATTTATGATGACATCCTAATGCCCAATGTGACTATATTTAGAATAGGGACTAATCTAAGAGAACTAGTATCCTTTTAAAAAAGGAAGAGTTACCAAGAATAGCTGTTCATAAATTAAAAAAGCCATGTGGGGTCACAGTGAGTGGGTTACCATCTGAAATCCTAAAAGAAAGACTACATCAAAACTAAGACGTTCTGTGCCTTCCTGATGGTGCAAGGGGTTTATGTCTCAGCATTATGAAGCTATCAGGAGCCACTGCAGCACAAGTTTGATCCCCAGCCAGGGAACTGATCCAAATGGAACAGCAGACCTCTCCTGCCTCACCCACTGCTCCCCTCAACAATATATTTCAGACAGTCTGCTTGTTCTGCCTCCTCCCCCACCCCCCCATCTCTGGTCAATCCTCTCACCACTCCCCCACACCTCTTGTCTACACCCCAGCTCTTGTATGCATAAATAAATAAATCTTTAAAATAAACAAAAGCAAAACTAAGACTTGCACCTTGATCTTAGGCTTCCAATCCCCATGAAAGTTTCAGAGATTATTAAAAGAAAAAGAAAACATTATTAAAAATTATGTGGAAACATGAAAGTTCCAAAATAGCCAAATACTTACAACAAAAAGAAGAGTGGTGGATCATACCCTCAGACTTCAAACTTCACTACAAAGCTATATTATTGACAACAAGTTGGTAATAGAACAGAAACAGAGACACACATGAATGAAAAAAAAACTGAAAGTCCAGAAATAAATCTATATTTGAAGTAGAGACGAGGAGCCACGAGTATACATTGGAAAAATGAAAGTTTTTTCAATAAATTGTATTGGGATACCGGACAGTCAAACAGAAAATAATGAAACTGGACCACTATCTCATATCATATACAATAATTAATTCAAAATGGATTAACAATTTCAGTGAACAGCAATTTATTTAATAAAGTACTTATAAACAACTGTATTAAAAATGCAGGTGTTGGGCCTCCCTGGTGGCGCAGCGGTTAAGTGCTGCCCTGTGGAGCTGTCGGCAGCGGTGACCCAAGTTTGATGCCCTGCCAGGGAGAATCCCACATGGTGCAGCAGACCTCTCCTGCTGTGCCCGCTGCTCCCCTCAGTAGTGTGTTTCTGTTGATCTGCCTGTTTTGCTCCCCATTCTGTCTCTGGTGAGCCCTCTTGCCACCCCATGCCTCTGGCCTGTGCCCTAGCTTGTATGCATAAATAAATAAATCTTTAAAAAAAAATGCAGGGCCTCCCTGGTGGCTCAGCGGTTAAGTGCTGCGCTGTGGAGCTGTTGGCAGCGGCGACGCGAGTTCGACACCTGGCTGGGGAGAATCCCACATGGTGCTGCAGACCTCTCCTGCCTCACCCGCTGCTCCCCTCAGCAGTGTATTTCTGATCTGCCTGTTCTGCTCCCCGCTCTGTCTCTGGTGAACCCTCTCGCCGCCCCACACCTCTGGCCTGTACCCCAGCTTGTATGCATAAATAAATCTTTATTAAAAAAAATGCAAGTGTTTCATGCTATT
>PVIJ01025716.1:0-10224 GCA_004024925.1 Scalopus aquaticus
CCAACTTCAGCTTCTCTTCCAGTTGGGCTACATTCTCCTGGAGACTCCTCATTTGTGCCTCCATCTGTTGCTGCTGCTCCTCCAGCCTCTGTTGGAGCAGTTCCTGTTCCTTCTCTGCTGCCTCCTTCCTGGCCCTCTCCTCTGCCCAGGAAGGTTTGAGAGAAGAAAATTCAGTGAGGATTCACCTCTACACCCTGAGCTCAGAGAACAAAGCAATGTGGCTGGAGGTGGGGATCTCTGAATGCACAGCCCCTCCCTGTCCACACCCTCAGAGCCGATTTCAGGAAGTGGCAGGAAAGGCCTGTGTGGCTCAGGATCCACCCCAGCCCCCTCCTGTGCCGGGCTTAGCACGGTCTGTTGTGCAGAGGAAGGGAAGCTCTGTCCAGTCTGCCACAGGCCACACAGCCACCTGTGCACCCCATCGTGAGCCCTGCCCTGACCGCACCTGCGATGGCCTTCTCCCCATCACTGAGGGCTCTGTCGGCCTGCAGGATGGCTTTCTCTGTTGCTGCCTGTGACTCCAGAAAACTCCGGAAAACCTCCTTTGCCTGAGGAACCAAGAAAGAGCAATGAGGTTATATTTCCACTGGAGAGATTAATGCAGCAAGAACAAGTAGGCCCTGGTATTACTGCTTCATGCTCCACATTCTGTATTGGCTCCTTACAAAGAGGCCAAGCTCCTTAAAGTGACCAGAGACTTCCCTCCATATCTCCTCTTTCCTGTCTCCCTCCCATCTTCCTCCCAGTGTTACTCCTTCCTACCTGATCCAGGAACCTGCCTTTAAGAACAATGCTCACTTCTACAAACTTTTAATTTCTAGGTCTTTTTCATACTTGTAGTCCCATCGTGAAATGTGCCTCTACTCTGAGGGCCTGTTATCCGCTTGGTGCTGTAACGTTAGGTGGGTTGTTTAATTGTGTATGCCTCTCATCTCTGGTCTCTAAATGGCTAGTGATAATTGTAGATTCTTCTTATTTTCACGACAGGTAAAGATTCAGAGAAAAAATCAACAATACACCCACCTGCAAGAACGGCTCAATATACTACATGTGTTCTATTATCACACTTCTTGTTATGTTTGTTATCACCATCTGAGTAGCCACTTTCACAGGTACATAAATGAAGTAAATTATTTCAGTTCTGTCTTTCATGGATTTCAGAAATTCATGCTTATTTTTTTTTGAATGACTATTTTCTATTCTCCGCAAGAGTAAGTAGCTAATAATGGGCCTGAAAGATTAAAGTCATTAAGATACCCCCTTGCTCTCTTATTATCCCCACTGATGCTGTGCTCTCAGATTTTCAGGACACCCCTTGCCTTGGTTCTCTAGGATGTTCATGTTCCCTTATTCCTCACCTTCACTCCTTTTCTTGGCACTTGCCAATAGTCTTGTTCAATCCTTTCCTTTGTTTCTGTGTAGAGCTTGTGCCCTCCACGAACAGAGAACTTTCCTGATATCATACTTTCCATCAGGCTCTTTGCATGCTGATCGATTTGAGCCTGGCAGTATTTTTCAGATGCCTCTTCATTCTGCAGCAACAACTCCTCCTTCTTACTCTTTATGAATCCCTGCAAGGGAAATTTAGAGAAACAGAGGAGGTGAAATTCTAAAGAATCTGGTAGAAGGACTGGTCTACTAGGTCCTCATGAGAAAAGCATTCTACTGGAGAAGGACATGGAATAAAACACAGAACATGATTTACTCACACCCCTGAAAACTCTCTATATGATTGTGGGAAAGTTTCTTAACTTCTGGGTCTCAGATTCTGCCCCTGGGGTTGCACTGGGGTCACATTACCAAACTGCCATGGCCCATGCAGCTGTAGCACTCAGTGGTTCTATCCTCAATGATATGAGAAGGCAATAAAAGATGGCTTGGAGTACTGTTGCTCGAAAATGGCCTGGAATGAGGGTCTAACAAGAGAAACTTGGTTCCTAGGAATGGAAACATGGTCACAGAAAAAGCAACCAGCTCAAGAATGACTTTCATGTGCTCTGATCAGGCTTGGAATCCACTGAAGTATTTACTTCAGGAAAATGTCCATACTGATTTTGCATGAAAGAGCAGTGAGATTTCTAATAAATTACCTGAGGCTTTGTATGCAGACCTTTGAAACACCATCCCTCTAGACTAGACTAAACTAATCTAACTTATTCTTTAGTAAGAAATGAGCATTAGCCAACAAAGACACTTCTAGGCTTCATTCTTCAAGCAAATACTAAGACATATTACTGCAAGATTCTTCTGGAACTCCTGATTCTCATCCTTGAAGGAGTGTTCCATGAATATTGCAATGGCCTCCTTCTCACAGGCTGTGTGCACATCCAGTAACTCCTGGAGCGTGTCCGTGGGGAAGCTCACTCGCTGGGCCATCTGCTGGCTGTAGTGGTCGGCTGCCTTCTGCACGGCTGCTGAGTTCTCAAGCTGGGCCAGAGCTGTCACAGCGTTCTCCAAACAAGGAACCCTTCCACTGTTAATGGTGTCCACATACGTCACTACCAGAGTGCTCAGACCTGAATAAAGCAGGAAACCCATGATAAAACACCAACGTGTCACTCAATAGGAGCTAAGATTCTGAGACCACATTTTTAGGTCAGTCACACACCCAGACACACACTTCGACTTTCTAATACCAATAGCTTAAGTTTCCAATTGACTATTTTTAGAGTTCTTTAGGTTACTAATATCAATAACATCATCTGACATACTAAGAAGTATTTGAAAAATATAGTTTCCCATTAAAGAATTAAAAGCAAGCAAATGACATAGACTGATGAGGTAGGATTAATCAGTTTATATTCATTCCTAATTTGACTCTTCATATGTATTTTTATGGATTTATACATTAATAATGACATTTTGACTGCTGTAAGCTCCCACATTATCTTTTGTAATCTACCTGCAAAAAAACATTTATTGAATAAGATGGCCCTTAAGAAAATTGGGTATTCTTTTTTCCCATTTAGTGATTTTACTGTCGATCTAGGAATTTTTTTAAAGATTTATTTTTATTTATTTATGCATACAAGAACTAGGGTGTGGTCCAGATGGGTGAGAGTATTCACCAGAGACAGAATGGGGAGCAGAACAGGTGGATCCACTGAAGTACAACACTGCGAGGAGTTGCGAGGAGCAACAAGCGAGGCAGGAGAGGTCTGCTGCGCCATGTGGGTTAGCTCCCTGGCTGGGGATGGAACTGATACTGCAGTGGCTGGTGATAGCTTGATAAAGCTGAAACTTAACCCTTTGTGCCACCAGGGAGGCCCAATCTAGGAATATTTCGATAAGTAGAAGCCACAGGTATTGGTGACAATTTTTCCAATTTTGGAGAGTGATTTATCAACCCCCAAAAGTGATATTACTTCAAATACACACATTTCTTCAAGGAGTATAAACAACTATCTGCCCATATTTCCATGTGGAAGCAAGCAAAAATGTAGAAAAGCACATTACACAGTAGAACGGCCTATATGATGCCCCACACACATGGGGAGAGGAGACTCACATTTCCCAGTGGCTGTGATTCCCTCTCTGAGGGTCTTGGGCCTTGCATTGGAGAAGATGAAAGAACAGAATTTGCTTGTTTGTTCCTGGAACATAGGATCCAGCTGGTCTTCAGACACTTTCTCAATATTGGCTAGGAGTTCTTTGTCTTGTGTTGGCCGATCAAAGACAAAACACTTTCGTTTTGGAAAGAAATGCCTGATGCACTCTCTGGGTAGGTTGGCCACTTGGACTTTGGGATTCTTCCCTGAGGAATAAGAAAAATGGAAATTACAGTAGGAACAGTCTTGGGGCAGGGAGCCAAAGGCTTCATTGAGGGGATTTGGTATCATTGTCAACTTCTATGCTTATAACTCATTTAGCCTAGACATTAGCTACTTCTTTGCACACCAAACTTATACCAGAGTTATAATTCTAGAGAGAAACTTGACAAGACATCTAATCCAGGTGAAATAAATGTATGGCAAGTATCCCTAGACTTGATCGTGTTGAGTAGTTGTCTATCAGATATTGACTGAAAGCACAGCTAAAGTAACGAAAAGTCAAATGTACTTTTTTGGTCCTGTTGATCCCATGTATAAACTGACCTATGGGCTGTCCAAAAATAAGAACCACAAACAAGGGATATTGGAGTATATCAGGAATATTAGAAATGATGACCTTATTATTTATCATATTACTTCGATATTAAAAATAATAAAAACAGCGACTTTTTTAAGTCAAAACCTCTGAAAACTAAATGTCACTAAAATGTTATTGTAATATGTTACCACCAAGCTATGAATTCTTGACTTAAGGGATGATAATTTGATTTGATAGTGTTGCTCTTCTGTCTCAATGACTTTAATAAACTTTCTAAGAAACAGTGTGAAAAGAAACGTGAAAGAAAAGTATATCATAGCTGATATTCTGTCAAGGTTTCATCAAATACACACTCTTATAGATGTAATCCATTAAGACAAATTTTAATTTTGCAGTTATAGAATGGATAAAAATGTGGCAATTAAGAGATGGCTTTGTTACTGAATTCTGGTCATTTTCAGTAATCCTGGAAAGGTCTAGATTGAAAAAGCACTCATACTCCTGCAGATGTTCTAGAACATAAAGTCAATTTGTACATGATACATTCATTGAAAATTATATCCCGATCAACATGGCGGTGAAGGGACGCTAGTATCAACTCTCCCAAAAGACAAGCCGCCTATAAAGAGACATCAGCGAAACCCAGGGAAGATCCAGAAACGCTACATAAATCTAACACCCTCACGGGTGAGTAGAACTTGGAAAGAAGCTAAAAAGACTGATCAAGGAGAAGAAAGAACCACCAGATCCCCTCTCCCCTCCCCTCAACACAAAACCGGACCAGGAGACCAAGACAAGAGGCACCTGAGGAAACCCGGAAGAAAAAAAAAAAAAAAAAAGAAAATTATATCCCTCTTTTGGAAGAAAAGTATTTAATTATATGAAAAAAAAATTTATTAAGTAGGCTTTTCATTGTAATTTCAGGTCTAGCAAGTCTCTAATCATCTTTTCCCTCTCAACACACAAAAGCAAATGCCAAATAGGGACCATAAATGTCTGGGGTGTAGTAAGTCTTAGTACCATTGTACTCTGGAAGTTTCAAATTGCACAACGAATAAGTTGGTTTTGAATAATCTCACTCTATGCTTTACTACTCTTTTTTTTAAAGATTCATTTATTTATGCATATAGGAGCTGGGGTGTAGGCCAGATATACAGGGAGGAGGGGTATGAGAGGATTCACCAGAGACAGGGTGGGAAGCAGAACAGGCAGATTTGGCTGAAATACACTGCTGTGGGGAGCAGTGGACGAGAGAGGAGAGTCTGCTGTGCCATGCGGGTTAGCTCCTTGGCCAGGAATCTAACTTGTGCTACAGTGGCTCTTGATAGCTTCATAGTGCTAAGACTTAACCCCTTGCGCCACCAGAGAGGCCCTGCTTTACTATTCTTCTGTGAACTTCAACTTCAGTCTCTAGGGTTTTTCAAGTTATTTTCCAGTCAACATTTTCAAATACTTTGATCCAGTCTCCAATATGAATGCAATCCCAGAGGTGATGCACAGTGCTTAACACCCCCTGCCCAGGCCTCGTTCTCATACCTGGAATCAGCTTCAAGGCATTCTCCAGGTACTCATCTTCTGAGATAGTCCGATCATCTATTTTCAGCTCCAGGGTGAAATCCCGCACAGTCCAGATAAAGTCTGGAAAGAAGCTCACAAACTCTGTGGAATCATCTACGTCATCAGCACTTGGGGAGGACTTTGACCTGATGAGTTCTGTGAGCTCTGCCACATAACTTAGACATGGTTCAGGAAAAGAAACTTCCTCCCACAATTTTCTAATGAAAAAATTAATGTTATAAACACTCTTTTACCCAGTGTCCCCTCTGCCCACCAAAGGCAATTAAGTGGCAGGGAGGACTCCATATCTGTTCCCATCAACTCAGTGAAACGTGGGCCCTCAGCTCCGGGAAGGATACTGCAGCTGCTCCAGGGCCTGGTTGTTGATGACGCCCATGCTGTTGTAGACAAAGCAGCTGCACAGAAGCACGGCCAGCGCGAAGATCCACGAGTCATTCTTAGAGTCGCCCTGGAAGGCACATCAGAATGAGGGGTATTGCAGCTTCCTCTTTAGAAATTTATGCAGACTCATTCTCAGGCTTTCATTTGCTATTTCAGCAAACCCACTCACCATGCAAAGAAATAAGTTTGAAGACAAAAACATAAATAGATCTATCAGTTTTTTAGTTACAATGACATTTCTTGTGAATCTTATTTTTTATACATAAAGAATTCTAATCTTCTAATCTTCCATGTCCTGGCAGGGAAGAAAGGGAGAAATTCCTCCTCATCATCACTATCACAATTATATCCTTCTCTCTTGTGTTTGACTGATTTGAATCACTAAGATTCTTGTTGCAGTTTGTAGATGTGGGCAATGACACCTCCAGGATATGGGCCCAAGTATAATGTTCAAACATGACTGGTAGATAAATGACCATTTATCATTATTCTCTTAAAAAAATTTTCTTATAAAGCTAACAGACCAAAGCTATTGATCCCTGAATTAGAAAGTTAATTTGCTTGACTGTTTTCTGAAGTGCAAGGTAAAAGGAGGGGAAAAGTCACTAGTGCTTTTGTGTTTCTTGCTGATCCTCCCGTTTGGCAACATTTGGAGGCATCTTTCAACCTAGTGATGTGACACCTTTGAATCTAACTACAACCCAATGGTCCTGATACTGAAAACTTAAGGCCCAAAGGGGAAGAGGGTGTGCCCCCCACTGGGTGTTTCAATCGGCCCAGTGGTGGAGACAGAGCCATGGGTAGTTTCCCTAGGTGCAATGGTCTCTTCCTGCAAAGGTGATCCCTACTCCGTGTTTGCTCAGGATGTAACAGTTGTTTCAGGGGGTATGCCATGACCTCCCTCCAGGTGTAAATAGCTGGAGTAGTTTTGCAAAACTGTGGATTCAAAATGACCTGGGAGTAGAAACCTTTGCCACAAATCATAGTGAAAAGGTTTGTTGGTTGCACGCTTGCAGATTTGATACTCCAGCTGATCTTTCCAAATATACTTGTTGCTACACATGCTGCAGACAAACTGTGTGAACCCCATGGAAGGGCATGAGACAGTCCAGTCTCCCCCTTCTAGTTAAAAAATTTGGCACAGGCCTCCCTGGTGGCTCAAGGGGTTAAGTCTCAGCACTATGAAGCTATTCAGAGCCACTGCAGGACAAATTTGATCCCAGGCCAGGGAGATTCCCACATGGTGCAGCAGACCTCTCCTGCTTCGCCCGCTGCTCCCCTCTGCAGTGTATTTCAGTCAGTCAGTCTGTTCTGCTCCCCACTGTGTCTCTGGTGAATCCTCTTACCACAACCCCATACCTCTGGACTACAGCCCAGCTCTTGTATGCATAAATAAATAAATCTTTTTAAAAAATTGGCACAGTAGATATACCAAGTAGGTGAGACAGGGCTTATACTGAAACCACCATTCAGATTCTTCCTGCTCTTGGAGATACTGTACATAGCCACTTTCTCCTATTATCACTAACTCTTCTATCTGTGAGCAGTTTGCTTAGGCTCATTCATTCTCCCAAGACATGCACTTCTGGATCAGGGTCTCTCTGTCAAGGGAACCACGATGCCAGAAAGGCGAAATCGGTCAACTTTGCTACTTGTTGGCTGAGCTACCTGGGTTCCTGAAGACCCTTTAGATACAACTTTCCCCTCCTACAGACCATGGTACCAGTCACCATGATTCTGACCTCCTCTACACTCCCCCCATCTTCTCTGGGAGTCTGATTCTCAGTTTTGATGGTTTGCTCTGAGAAACCGAACCTCATTTCTGAGTCCCTGAGTCCTCGACTCCTGACACTACAAACTACTGTCCCATTTAGTTAATCTGAAGAATGTGCCCCCAGCTCTCTACATAGAGCTCCGTCCAAATGTCTGAGAGTCTGTGGGCCCCCCTGGAGGCCAGCTCTCCCTGATACCCAGCACAGTGCTAACCTGACACCACTGGTTTCCTGCCTGGTACAGTGTTGGGGGCAAAGGAGGGGTTTAGAATTGGTGTGTCACTGTGAGACTCCGCAGGTCTCTCTGGATGCTCTGTCCTCATTTGACTTAGTGCAGCTTCAACCTCAACCATGATAATTTTGAACTGAATGCCCTCTGGCATCTGTGTACATTTATCTAGAATATGATGGATCTACAAAAACCAGCAGTAACTGATGGTATCTGCCAGTGGTAAGCAGAGTCATCCCATAGAACAGAAAGAATGGAGCAGAAATGAGGATTGTAAAAAATTAGATACTATTTCCAAATAAAGTTCAAAGACAAAAATTAATAATTCATTTTACACATCAGTAGAAAGCAAAAATACCAAAAATTCATCTTAAATATTTGTTTAGGACAAACACAAGCCTTTATGGACTAACACATTCGGAGATGTTCTGATTCCTTCCAGAGTGCCTGTGGGAAATGATGAGCTTCACCGTAGGAAACTTAACTCAGACCTTCAGTTTCACAATTCATGTTGTGATGGCTCAGGGGATTCAAAAATCTTTTGTCACCTCCTAGACTAGAAGTGATATTTCTCATTTTTCTTACCAGGCACCCTTATGCTTCATTGCACATGGTCAAAGCTGTGACGTGCTGTCTGGATCACCTTCTAACACAGAAGGGCTTATTCCCAGGCTGCTGGCAGTGCTGATGGCAGTCGGCCCTCGGGAGCCAACATCTTAGTTACAATGGCTTCCTTCAGTGATCTGTCAGCTTCCTGACCCAAGTCAGGGCAACTCAAAAGGGCCTTTCCACTCACACAACCCCATGGCACTGACAGACGTCAGGGACAGCACTGCCCAGGTACTTCTTCCTCTCATCAGCCTGTTTTTTCCCACTCACACTTGAGTGAATCTGTGTATGAGCGGGCTTCTCAATGGACATGAAGATTCTTGAAGGCAGAACCTTTACTTATCACTTATACCTACATACTAAGCCAATAGGAATGCAACTTATCTGTTCGAGAATTAGTGATCAAATTTAATGAAATAATTTACTCAGTGCCACGGAACAAGATATTTTATCAAATATACAATCATATCTTATTAACAAGCAGAATTCAATAAACCAAAGTTCACCTCAATTAATATAGTTAGGTTTCTATATTTTACATAGAGTTCACAGCAGGTAAATGACAAAGTATTGTAAAGAATAAAAAGAAAATCCAGAATAAAACAAGTCTATCTGTGATTTTCCAACTCACCTTTTCCACATCCCCCAGGCCCTCAGTGTCCAGAAGGACCAGGGTGTGGTTTGGCTTGGAGGGGTGGGGCACACACCACATCCAGATGCCCTTGGTTTTGGACTGCACTGTGGAGCCCAGAGGGAAACCTGCAAGGGGAGGAGAGGAAGCAAACTACAGTGACAGCAAAAAATCTAAACAGCCAAGGAGCTACGTCAGACTGGTTGGAATGTGGATGAAAGATGGTGTTTTCTGTTTCCTCAAGATGCCCAACTTTGTGTGTCATCTGACTCAAGAGGAGGGGGTTTTAACTGAGAATGTCTAACAGGGGCTCAAGATGGAGATAGGGAGACATCATGAATCAGACAAAACAGTGGTCATTAGTAATAGTAGCAAGACCAAATAGAAAGAATGGGATTCTTTCAAAGTTTAAAGGGTTGAAAATTAAGAAACTGAGCTACAGCTAGAGATGAACACAAAACTAACCCAGCACAACACTCACCATGGTTCTGTCCAGCAAGTCGGTTCATCAAGTAGGATTTGCCTGTACGATACTGCCCTACAATGGCCACCACCAGGACGGGCTGGGAAATCTTCTCAAGAATCAGTGTCGCTTCCTGGTTCACTGACAGCTGTCCATTGTTGTTTTCCACCAGACAAATGGGGGCCATCATTTTGGGTCCCGATGCCATAGCGTCTGCCAACCTAGAAGAGCCTCCCAATGGAAATAAAATTACAAATCATTCTCTGATTCAGAGTTATCCAAACCACACATCCACTTAGGGCTGGGTGGAAAAGCTCTACTTTCTTTTTTTTTTTTTTTTAGGTGGAAAAGATTTTTTTTATATATAATATATATTTTTATTGTTATTTATGTCTTTTACATTTTGCATTCTCCTTGGGTAGCCCACCACCAATTCACCCGTGATCCATCTCCATGGTCCCTTGTGTTCTTT
>PVIJ01025717.1:0-10219 GCA_004024925.1 Scalopus aquaticus
ATATTTTTCTCTTTCTTTCTGCTTGTTTCGCTGAGTATGATCCCCTCTAATTCCATCCATGTCGCTGCAAATTGCATGTGTTTATCTTCTTTGAATGCTGAATAGTATTCCATTGTGTACATGTACCACATCTTCTGGATCCAATCATCTATTTTTTGGACATCTGGGTTGCTTCCATACCTTTGCTATTGTGAACAGTGTGCCAGGCTAGTGGATGAAGTGAACAAAGCTGGCAGGTCACTGTTCTCACTGGTGCTTATGTTCGATGAAAGACTAACAATGAACATTGGATTTCACTCATTCCACAGCTGTCTGAATTGGGGCTGCTTTCCTTATAGGAGCATAGTAAGAGTGGTGGCTTGTGCAGGGTCCATTTCTCAGTGTGAAATATTTTTTAGCTGCTTTTGAGTGAATGTGTCCTTGATATCATTGAAACTGATTTGAAGAACTAAGGTAAAGTCCAGGGTAGGTGTGAACAGGGTCAAAATAGGAAATGAGATTGGAGAAAAAAAATCAGGAAAAAGGAAATTCATATAAATATTTTTCAACCTAAAGAGAGGTTGAAGCTAGTTGGGAGAATTAATGAAGAATACACATTAAATCAGTGTGTTACTACCGTAACAATGAGGATATTGACCAAGGTTTTTTCCTCATTAGAGGGAGTGACTCAGCATATCTAGCTATGTTAAAATATTTCATTCCTATAACTTAAGTTCATATCATAAGATTTTTCTTCTGGTTCTTTTTTTTTTCTTTTTTTTTTTTTTGGTGACCCTTTTCGCAGCTCTGGCAGTGAGTCCTACAATTGATACTATCTATGGAAAAGACAGAGTTCAAGCTGTTACAAGTATTTATTTATGAATAAGTAGCCTGGAACACAGACATTGGGGATATAATGATGATAAGAGATTGTCTCTTACTGTCTAGAAACTCACCATCTGGAGGAAAAATGAAAATAAGTAAAATTGTCAAGCACAGAAGATTAGGTGTTACCTTGGGGGTGAGAGTGAGGTTATGTGAGGGAAAGTTTACCCCCTCGAAAGGGAATTGGAGGAGTCAGGGAATGCTCCCCGAGGGAGTGACACCAGGTAAGATCTGCAGGATAAAGTGAGTCATCATATGACTCTACAAAGTGGACACAGAGTGTAGTAGAGGGCACTTTCCCAGAGAGTGAAAAGCACCTGACAAACTGGGGCTGAGCGATTCTGTGAAGATCAAGAATGGGCAGGTGGGGCCCAGTGTTTACAATGAGAAGGTGTGGCTAGAACAGGGAGTGCTCCGGAGGTGAGCCGGAGGTAGAATAGGAAAGTAATCATCAATAATTTTATGGGGTCTGAACTGCACCCTGAGTGCAAATGGGGTTCATAGGAAGGTCTTTGGAGAGAAGAGTGGTAAGACCAGATTTGTATGTTAGAAAGATTCTGGCTACTGGGTGAAGAGTGGGTGGAAGCAGAGCTATGTACCTAGCATTTATATCTCCATCCTATGTGAATTAGAAAAACAACTTGTGAATTAAAAAAATGTGTCCCCTGTAGACAGACAAATGATCAAATAGTGTCCCTTCAACCCTGATCTTGGGAGCAAGTTTGGACTGTATTTGGCCTCTGCTCTCCTTACCCTTGACATGGCTGACTATTTCAGGTAGGGTACACCTTGCCCAGTGGTTCATAAAGACTCAGCTTGGTAAAGAGGTAAGTTATCTAAGAATTCAGGGGAGTGGTGCTGAGGGTTTGTGCTAAGGATAGAGACATGGGGAGGGCTTTTGATATATTCAGGTGAAAAAGGAATGAGAGTTTCTATATTTGTATGTGTGTTTGAATATTCAGCATTTCATCTTTCCCTCTCTCCTCTTATTCTCTTTCTCCAAGACACCATCCTGTTCTCCAAAAAGCTCACTTTATAGTTGAAGGAGCTATGGAGGGCTTTAGTCAGTTAAACAAGGAAATGCATTTGGGAATTAGAATAGCACAAGGACAGGGGACAGTGAGATACACAGGAGAAGTGGGGTATTCTGCCTGAGATGGGGTGGGGGGGACAGATGGGTGAGGCAGCAGACATAGAATTTTCAAAGAGGGGCATGTGGTCAGAAGGCAGACAAAAGAGACCAAAGAGGGTGGTGTTACAAGTGGTTCCTGACAGAGACCCAGAGATAAGCAACAGTTTGCACTTCCCAGGAATATGAAAACCTATGCCTGATTAAAGTTGCAAGACCAGTGGGTATAGAGCAATAAGAGAGAGGAAAGTGGAGGCAAGGACTCAATGGTGTCAGACCTCAAACTCTCATTTAGAAAATATTTCTTGG
The DNA here is from genome assembly GCA_004024925.1 of Scalopus aquaticus. Classification (NCBI taxonomy): domain Eukaryota; kingdom Metazoa; phylum Chordata; class Mammalia; order Eulipotyphla; family Talpidae; genus Scalopus; species Scalopus aquaticus. The sequence continues at coordinate 2,303 of PVIJ01025717.1, forward strand.
GATGCCTTTGTGACATATAGGTATAGTCTGTGTCTTCACGGAGTTTAGACTGTATTTTTAAATATTTGGGAGCTATTACAGCTTTGCTCAGATTGTTTGTGAAGATGTGTTGGGGAGGGTAGACTAAAGCTGGAGAGATGAGTTAGAGACCACTCTTAACCAGGAGATGCTGATGAAGGCTAAACTGAGCAGCATCACAGAAAATGAGGCAGGGAGAGAGATGTTAAGGAAATGTCACTGACAGGACGTTGACTCCTTGGACATAAAGGGTGAGGAAACGGGAGAGTCAAGATCCTTGGTCTCTGGTTTGAATGACTGAAGACTGAGGAATGTCAGAAGAATGTAATAGTGAAAAGAATGAATACATTTTTTTTAGTTACACTGCTTCCTCTCTAAAATAAAAAAAAAAATCCCTCTAAACATCTTTTCAAAACCATGTTTCAAAACTGTTCTTTTTAGGTTTGACTCATGTATGTAACATAAAAGGACTTTCCTCTGAAGACATGCCTTAGCATTAGACTCTCCAAATTCTGGAGAGCCTTGTTTGACTTCTAGAAAGGATCCAAATATTGTGTGTAGATACATATTAGGAGAAAAGGCAATATTTTGATAGTTGCTCCCTTATTTCTTGCTCACAAATACAGGACACAATGTGTTTATATGCCTCATGGGATTAAACATACCAGGAAGCTTATGCTAATTATCACTTTGATTATTAATGAAAACGGGCACTGAGATCATAAAGCGATTAATTTACAAGTATTAGTTGTATAAGTGTTTAATAGACTATTACAGGTGTTAAGGTTTTAGGACAGCTTTGTATTTCATAAGACAATATAAAACCACCTACAGAGAATATCAATTTTTTTCTATGTCAGTTCCACATGGCAGATAGGGCCACCACATGAGGGTGAAAACTCTATGCTTTGTGGAACTCCAAAGATGCCACTAATATCTGATTTGTTTGGCTCTCTTTAGGGCTGGGTATATGGTGTTTCTAGACAGAAAGTTAGGAAGCAGAAGGAAACAGAAGGAAATGAGGTCAATCCAAAGGAAGAAGTCATTCTGGGTGCCAGAAGTAGAGAGAGATGGTAGGAGACAATGGCGCTGAAGATAATGCACTTTCCAAGAAGTTCAAATTGGAAAATAACTGGACCATTACCCAAACAGGGGAGATTAGATGATGGCAACGTCACCATGCATGTCTCTATAGGAAGGAAGGAAGTGAAAGATGAATAGGAATTTGGTGTCTCAGGAATGGGGCTGACACTGGGTTTGTCATTATAAATGTGTGACAGTGGTTTTGTTCAGTGTGACTGCTGTGAGACCACTTTACTGAGCAGTCTCGACTTATTGGAATAGAAGCTTGAGAAACAATACAGCTTATAGTAGGTACAATGAGTTGTGTTCTGTTGCATTTCCCCTAATGTTTGTGTAGCAGTTTTTCTTAATGATATCTCTCCCAACTCCATTACTATTATCACTTTTGGATACTCAAATTACCTAGGTTTGATAGTTAAGAACCAAGTCCTGTTCATTTTTTAAAACTTCTATCATTTGAGCTAAATGTCCACTTTCTCTTCCTCTAACTCAGATCAGACTTATGTCTCCAGTGGCTTCGGATGGGAGACAGGGAATGTATGGCCTTAAATAATTGCTTCTCCCCTTTTCTAGTGGTTTTCTACTTTGGTCTTGAGCTGGAGGAATAGGGTAGACCAATGGCTCCTCATGAGACTGGTGCATTGTGGGGTGGTTCCAGACCCCTCTCAGGGTAGTAGATGCCTAAAAGTTGGTTCTCTATTAGGTTCTTAGATGGTGCAATAAAGCTTTTCTCTGCACGATTTCTTGGCATGGGAGAACGTAGCCACCATCTACAATTCTGTTCAGTCAGTTAGAAATTCTACATTTATTGTATCAAATGTGCATGATATCTTTAAAGTTTGGAGGTAGCTCCACTGGCAAATCTGTCTTCCCCACCTTCTCTCTCCTGCCCATTTCTTTAATCTCAGCAGAAACAAGAACACTGCTCTCCCGACTGTCCAGCATTATTTGTGTAAGAAGTTTACTATCTTTTGAAATTTGTGGCTCCCTGAGATTTACTTTTTACTTGGATGCAAAGATAGCCTTTTAGAACACTGTTCTTTCCCCAAAGCCAGCTCTTTTTGCCTAGTCCTCTTCTTATATTGGGAAGTGGGTAGGTGGTAGGATTGATGCACGGTGATAGGATAGCTTTGACTTACCTACCTCTAACCTTGAGGAGATATGACTGGAAACATTCCAGGTTTGGAATCTGGGATACATAATACCTTTTGTGTTCAGTTGTGGGCCTGCATAGTTGATTTTAGGAAAATGGGATCCTAATAGGTATTACTTACATACTATCTTCTTCCACGATAAGGGTGATGTCAGGGGCAGAAACTGTGTACTCGTGGGGAATATGAATATGTTAGAAAGTCAGTGTTGTGAATGGATGACAATTTTACTTGCATATTGGCTTAATGAATGTTAAAGGAGATAGACTATGAATGAAACTTCAGACCACTTTGAAAACATTTATATCATGTGGTAGGTTTAATATTTCTAGCACAGTCTATCCTCTGTGAGAATTAGACTGTTTTCTTTTTTTCTACTAACAGTTCTGTTCACAGCATCTATCTGTACAGCACTGTTAAATAGTAGTGATTTAATAGCTGCTTGCCTGAGGGACAACTTCCTGAGCTTCTGAGACAGCAGTGCAAAGCTTCTTATCATGAGTGCTGCCAAGAACTGAGCACTAACTATATGTAGGCATAGGGCCTGCACCTGCCATTACCTAATGGGATTCACATACCGCTTGGAGGCAGTTACTATTTTCCCTACTTTCAAGTGTAGAAGAAGGGTTAATCTCTTTGAGCATTATACCGCATATATAGTTATTAAAAAATAAACTATATTTAGAGAGAGCTTAAAATATTAAACAGTTCTATATTTACAAGAAATTGTAACAATTGCTCTACAAATTATACTTCTCTTAACCACGTTACTTCCTATTTCTACTTCTCTGTCCTCTACTTCACAATCACGATTCTTGAAATAACTATTTATACACTTTCTTTTTTTACTCACACCCCATACTTTCTTTATTAACATTGCTTTTATTAAGGTCTTAACTGCTCTGTGTTGCTAAACTCACTGGCCACATTTAAACATTAATGAAAAGAATTGATCCTTTTTCATGAATCATTCTTTTTTTCCTTACCTTGACCTTAGACTCTTGATTTTTCACTTTTGTCTTCAGAGACACTGTCAAAGAATGTTTTTTTTTTTCTTTCAGTTTCTCCAGCTCCACTCAACTTTAAAAAGGTGTGTATCATTGGAAGGTTGGAGAGAATGGCATCTTGGATTCAGTTTATTTTTACTTTGGTTCATTACTAAAACAGGAAACAAGCAGTTTTTAAAAAATTGCAAGATATGGATTTAAGTGGAAGTGGGCACAGTGCCACGTGTCCCAGGTTTCTTATAGGGGTGGACCAGGGCTTCGTGCAGTCACTACACGAAATATGGACAAGGTAATCTACCAGGTGACAGGAGCTCAGAGCTTCCAGTTTGCTGCCATTTTTGTTTTTAGATTAATAGTAGGGCCCATTTTCCACCACTTAAAGGAATTCCTTTTAAGCCAGAAGCTACCATTGCAAAATCCTATGTTTGATTTCATTTATCTGAGGCAACTTGGAGAAACTAGAACTACATCTCCCAGAAACTATGCATTAAGGTTAGAACTGATAAAAAAGACATTTATTGACATTTGAAAGGCAGAAGTAAAAATGTAATCATAATTGCTGAAAGTGAAGTGAGAGGAAGCTGAAGAAATAAAGATAGACTAGCATCCTTGTTCTTCTCTATTCCAAGTCCACCTCTCCTTCCTGAATGCTGGTCTAGCTGACTTTTAGTGAACCTAGACCTACACAAGATGCTTGGCAACAAGCTCAGAGAGAGGGTAGCTCAACAGTTTTCCACAAACTTGTCCACCAGCCCCCTTCACTCATGTCTCACTCCAGTTCCTGGTCTAACACCTACCACCCAAATACCATCATCAAATCAGTGCTTCAAAGTGGCTTGGTAGTAACTTTTCTGATCCCCCCAATTCCTTTCTTCATCTTTACTTCCCAGATTAACTCTTATAAAAAATTCCAAATTCCCTACTCTTAACGTTCATAGTGGCTCCGTTTCCCTGATGGAACACTGACTAATAATGTAGGTTATTTCTTTTTTTTTTTTTTTAAGATTTATTTATTCATACATGCAAGCTGGGGTACAGGCCAGAGGCGTGGGGCAGCGAGAGGGTTCACCAGAGACAGAGTGGGGAGCAGAACAGGCAGATCAGAAATACACTGCTGAAGGGAGCAGCAGGCAAGGCAGGAAAGGTCTGCCGCACCATGTGGGACTCTCCCCGGCTGGGCATCAAACTCGCATCACACTGCCGACAGCTCCACAGCGCAGCGCTCGACCACTGCGCCACCAGGGAGGCCCAATGTAGGTTATTTCTGTAATTTAGTGTCAAACTAATTATAATCACTTAAAATAACAACCATTTTATTTTCTCCATGATTCAGTTGGTTGACTGGATCAAATGGGAAGTTCCTTTGTTGGTCATGGTTGGACTCTCCTGATTGAAATGGAATATCTTTAGGTTTGTCTGGGAAGCCGAGACAGACCTCTTTCATTCTCCATGGAGTTTTAGAACCTCTCTGGTAGCCACTGCATCGCTATAGCTGAATTTTTTACATAGAAGCTCAGAGTTCCCAAGACCCAAAATGGAAGCTTTCATCATTTCTGCTACTTCCTACTGATTAAAGCAAGTCATGAAATTAGTCCAGATCCTGTATGGGAGGATACTATATAAGACCATATTGTATAGTAATAATATTCATAAAAGTTATGTATCTTTAGAAATCATTTTTGAGTGTAACAAACATACTTTTCCTCTAGTAGGCTGGCCATAGCCTACCCCCTGAACCTGCTCTTAACCTCCATTCTCTCTTTAATTGATCTCATTCATTTTTGTGGTTGTAATTTTTAGGCTGTGGCTGAGTGATAATTAAAATACTATCTCTTAAAATTTTGTTTTATTTTTATCTGAAAATAATTACGATAGTAGCTTCAGTAATTCTGGCCTATAATGAAAGAAAAAGTACAATGTAAGTATGACTTTTTGAGTGAAAACCTCTATCTATGTATATGGTTATAGTACCTGAAGTAAGGAAATTGGTTTTTCTGTTAGCATCTTCCATATCAATTGTGGTAAACATAACCATATCATTGTTGTATATAGCAGTTTGTAAGTGGACAACTTAGGTGAAAACAATAACATCAATTTATATTTGAAAATACCAAGACCATATTCACTTTTTTCCTCAAATATTGTTTATTTTCTTATGCAGTATTTTGACAATCCAAATAGACTACTCAAATTTTAAATTCTTGATGAAATTTGAATTATCTTTCTAGAAAATTTTTATATCAAATTATGTAGACCCAGTTATCAACATGAAAGAATCTTTATCACTTTTTATGAAAAAGGAAATGAATAAATAAAATCTTAAAACTTTAATATTGATTCACAATTTTTCAAATACCTCTGGATGTTTATATACATTAATGTGTGCCTCCTAGAACATTTCACATTTTTATGAGCTCATGTCATACAAGATGAATTTTAAAATCCAGTAAAACCCTTCACTATTGTTGTTGTCATGTCATCGTTTTTTAAAATCCTGTACTAGGTCTACTTGAACGTCTTTTCTTTTTTAAGACACAAATAGTGGTACTTATAATAACACAAACAGCTGCCACAGATCCAACCACTATCAACACCAAAGAAGAAATGCTAAGTCCTGAATTAGGACTGGGATGACTTCCTTCAGGACCAGTGTCTGCTTCAGGAATGAACAAAGCTACTTGTGCAATGTTGGAAACTTTTGATGTCAAGTTGCTTTTATCCACACTTTGGATGGCAATGAATATGTGGGTCACATTTCCTCCTGTTATATTTCCTTGTTTAAACATGAAGGTTTCCTTGGAGTTGGCTTCTTTTGGTGACACATCATTGGTGTTTATTTGCAGAGCATCATCAAAATTGTCATTTAGTTCAAGAATATTTCCACTTGCCCTTATGATATACTGTTGAACTAAGAAAAAAGGTTATATTTAATTTAGAAACTACAAAATATCATGGTAAATTCTTCTTTACTCATTCTCCTGAAAAATATTGCTCAGTTGTGCAAAGCTATAGTCATATTCATGGACTAATTTTTCTAATGAAAGCTGAATTTTTATTTTTAATCTCTGCCAAATGAAAGTGGGACCAGTTAAAATGTGTCACCCTTCATTTAGTGGTGGGCGTGGTGTAACATACACAGTTACTCAGTTACCGAGGTTAGAAATTGAACAGCTGAAACCCACACAGTGTTGTAAACTAATATGCTACCAACCTTAACAAAAGAAAAGTGTCACAATTGATTCAAAACATATATAAAGTTAATACTTTAGTGTACTATCAATTCAAAATGGTTTTCCCTTCACCCACCATTGTGCTTACTTTTACAATGAGCACCTTTCACTTCATCAACACCATTCATGATAGTTTTTCCTTACCTGTTCCAACATCAAAATTATCTCCAGGTGCTGTCCATGTTAGACTGATCTCATCCTCATTACGTGTAGCCTCAAGGTCTGTAATTTGATTTGGGGGATACAGGTCAGGTAAGGGACCTTGTGGTATACTGTCAACCACAAATGCACCTCCAGTTGCTGTTCTGCTGAAACTCTCCACGGTTGACTGAGTATCATTTTTAATTTCAGGTCGCGGTGGGTTCATTTCAATTTCCCCTGCATTAAAAAATTCATTGTATTCAATGAGCAAAACTGTAATAGAATTTTCCAAATTCAATGAATTGAATTCTCTATCCCATATATTTTCCCTACCCCCACCCCCAGACATTCACAGCCACATTTTACCATGTTTGGTGGCAAAGTCAGAAACAGTGGGAGTTTTTTTGGTTGTTTTTTTTTTTAAGCCTATGGACTAGTCTTTTGCAGTATAGAATCAGAGAGTGAATTGCTTTGCAATTAAAGTTGTAATGAAGTAGAATAGCACTATCTAATTCAATATATGCCTTAAAAACAGACAAAAAAAGGGGGAATTACTTTATCTTTCAAATGATTTCCAAGCTGGAAGAAAACCTGGGGAAATAGCTCCTGGTTCCCTTCCAATCACTTATGGTAAGTCCCTTCCTCCCTCCCTGCTACAAGAACTGAGGAATAATACTTTAGATTATATTCCAGTTTCCAACAGAAAACCTCTAAGAGTCACAAGATAAGTGACAGGAAAAAGGGAAACCAACAAAGAATGCAGCTTAAACCTTATCACTTTACTCAGCACATTTTCCCTTAAAAAATATATATTTACATTTATGTATCTTTTACAGCATGTGTAACCTGATAAATCCTGCCATTGGCTTGTGTTTGGGCGCATAACGTATTAGACTGTTTCCTTCATCCTGAGCTAAAAATTAGGAATACAATTGTTGATATAGATAAGGTGCTTGAGACTAATATAATAATGGCTCACTTTTATTGAGCGCTTACTGGATGCCATACACTGTACTGAAGTTTAGGTTAACTTGGAGGCAAACCCTAGCATGACCGAGAAATTCTATAAAGGGAAAAGCTATATTTTGAATTATAAAATGTTTGAAGCTATAGTCGTATCAACTCACAATTATCCAACCCATCATGGGATTTTGATATCATAAATTACTCACCATTAACCACCCAGCCTGGGATAAATGCAGCTCTGTTTGGGGGATGTCTGAAGCTTCGTATGGTATTTGCTCCTGCATGAGCACGTACTTTTAAGTTGTATCTTCCATTTTCTGA
>PVIJ01025718.1:0-10218 GCA_004024925.1 Scalopus aquaticus
GAGGGTGAAGGTTATCTGGGTTCTGCCCAAGAGGACAGAGCCTTTGCCACCCTTCCCTGTGGCCCAGCCTCAGAACAGCACCCCACTGGGGCTCCCCCACCCCCAGCTGTTCCTGTCACCCGATGAAATATGTGGGCGGTGGAGGCCCTCAGGAGTGTTGGTCCAGAGCTCAGTGGCCAAGTTCAAATGGTGTGTAATTGGTGGCAAAATCTTAACCACTCTGTCCTCAATCTTCTCATTTGTAAAACAGAATAACCACAGTAACTGCTCCCAGAGCTTGCTGGGAGGGAGGGTAACTGTGCATTGGCCCTGAGAAGCTGCTTGGCCAGAGAGCGGGCTCAGGAACATGGGCCCGTCCCAGATGGCCCCGTGTGGGGCTCCCAGCTCCCACCGCCCACCAGGCCCACTTGATACTTCAAGTCTGAGACCTGGCCTGTTCTGCTCTGGGCGCCCCTGCAAAGGGTGAGGCTGGACCTCTGGGCTTCCCACCCACACCGTGCCCCGCCAGGTCCTGGAGAGCCTGGGCTGCCTTCGTCCCTCTCTGGGCCTTAACCTCCTGGTGTGGAGAAGGGAGGAAAGACAGGCCCCGAGCAGCAGGGGAGGCGGCGAGCTCGCAGGGGACCCTGGGAAAGACAGGAGCTGGCCCAGCGGCAGCGGCTCCTTCAGCCCCCCAGAGCTCTCAGCCTGCCGGGCCAGTTTATTCAGCAGGTAGTGGGGAGGCCCTGGGCCGGTTGGGGGAACATGAAGCACCTCCAGATCTGCGGTTACTGTGATGACAAGAGGCCTAGTCCCACCTGCTCAATGCTCCCTACATTCTCGGCACGGCCTCCACCTCTAGGCCCAGGCCTGAGCCTCCCCAGGCACAGGCCCCCGGGACCCTCCACAGACGCCCTCCCCGTGGCGCAAACTTACGCCTCACTGTCCCTGGCTGGGCTGGAGGCCGAAGCTGAGGAGACAGAGCCCTGTCCTGTCCCGTACTTAAGCGGTGGCCCCACAGGGGGCTGGGGAGGCTGCTGGTGAACATTAACCAAGGTCACCCCAGTGATCTCAGGGGCAAACAGGGACTAAGTCCGTTGCTGGACACTGGGCTTCCCGCTCACGCCACCTGAATCCGCATGTGGGCAGCACCCGGCCCTCTTTCCCGCACCAAACAGAGTCCTTGCTCCCAGGTCGTAAACCTGCGTCCTCGTCCAAGGTGGGGTGGCGTAATTCAGGCCTCTCTGGAACAGCTGCCTTGCTGGGCCCGTCACTGCGGGGCATTCTGTGGCTGCCATGCTGGTGTCTGGCTACTCTTTCCAGACTGCCTTGAGACGCCTCCTCTAAAGGTCCTCGGACTCAAGCCAGGCATCAGTCAGTGGCGCCCCCAGGCCCACTGGGTGTTAGCACGTCCCCGGGGTCCTTGCGGGCTGAGCATGTCTTTCCCTGACTTTCTCTCCGTCCCCCAGTCCCTGTCCTGGGCTCTGGACAGGGGGTCCCTGCAGCTCACAGCTTAGGACCAGGGAACCCCTTCGTGGCTGTGAGGCCTTGGGCAAGCTGAGTAACCGTGCCTCAGTTTCCCCACTCATAAAATGGGGATCCTGAGAGTACATACCTCACTGGACTGCTGCCAGCAGTTGGAGGGAGGTCAGCTTAGTGTGGGGTACACACAGTGAGCCCCACTGGCAATTGGGAGACTGGGAGCCCCCACACTAAGCAGGAGCCCCGACCTCCTCCTGCCTCTCCAGGGTTGCACTCTAGGCGCTTCCCTCCAGGTATCTGCTTGTGTTGCTGTAAGCCTGGCGGGGAGCGTGATACCCCCAGACAGGGGCAGAGAGAGACAAGCACAGGACGCCCCTCCCCTCTGTCCCAGCTCCCACTCCACTGTCTGCTTTCATAGGCCCTTTCCCTTGGCCTGCTTGAGCGGGCATCTCTTTATCTTCTCCCTGGTGGAGAGCTACGCTATTGTTGAGTTGAGCCCTGCACCCTGCATACATATTTCTTCCCCTCCCCGTGCCTAAGTTTCCCATCTGTACAATGGTTTCCCTCCAAGCCCAGCTGCCCCTTCTGTCTCTCACAGGGTATGCACTTGCCAGCTTGTTCTCCGCCTTCCAGACTCTGGCCAAGCTTGGCACCCCTGAGATCACTCGGGGGTTGTTGGGAGGTGCCGCCTGCCCCCCTTATCTCCAACTCCCTGGATGTCAAGGTGGGGGCCACGCCCCCTGCAGCGGCCCAGCCTATTTCTCTTGTCCCCTGGGCTCAAGGTTGCGGCTCCCAGGGAGAGGGCGCAGTGCCCAGTCTCTGTCTCCCGGAGGAAGGAGGCGCCAATGGCCAGGGGCGGGTGCGGGGGAGGTGACTGAGGCAGCAGGCCCGGGAGGGCGGGGAGCTGGGCAGGAAGTTGCTTTGCACAAAGCTTTGGGCGCACTCCAGAGGCCCCGCCCTGCCCGGTGTCACCTGCTGTCCCAGGAAGAGTCACCCACTTCCTCTGAGCCTCTGAAGAAGGGCAGGAGTGATGGAGAGGAAGGGCATTGCCCTCCGGCCCTGGGCCCAGTCTCTGGGCCTCTTTCCAGGGCCAGTTGTAGAGGGAAGACTGAGTCACCCTGAAATGAGTAATGGGAGCCGCATGGATCCAGGAGGGTGTTCGGGGGTGGCAGGGTCCTGGCGTTAGGGGCATGCTGGGCACCAGGAAGGACCGGGTGTTTGGGCAGCAGTGAGGACAGAGTACAGGGGTTCAGAGTGGGGACTCAGAGTCGGGGCCCTTTTAAATCAAGTACTCTGCCCCTGTCCTTACTTATCACCCCATTGTGGCGCTTGCTCTTCCCCTAGCACCCCAGTATTTGATGCTTCAGAGAACTCTGACACCAGTCCTGGGAGGAGTGATGTGATTTAGGAAAACGAGCAAGGGAGGACGTGGTGGGATGGTGGGTTCCCAGTGGTCATTCTTGCGGACACTGTGTCCCCTGAACCATAGTCAACTGGATAAAGTTGGTCTGCACACTTACTTCGGGAATGTTCTATGGGAGCATCTGGCTGACTCCCTGGGAGCAAGTGAATCCTAGGTTGAGTCTATGGGCTGTTTGTCAAATAAGGGGCAGCTGGGGAGACTTGTACCCCCATAAAACCTGTCTGGATATCGGAGTCCCTGGAGTGGGGTGGAGAGATGCAGAGAGCTGAGACTTGGGGTTCGCAGTGGGAGGGTGGTGAAGGGGAGCAGGTGAAGTAGAAGAAGGCCAGGGTGCCAGGCCGGTGGGGGAGGCTGGTGGGCCTCAGGGAGTGGCCACGTTGGCGGAATCCCCGGAGAGCGTGGTGAGGAGACGGCGCGCCTGCCCGCTGCACACACCCCAGGGCAGCCCTTACTCGCTGTGGGGCCCTCCCCAGGCACAGGTCCCTCCCTGGGGAGGCGGTGAGGTTAGGGCACAGCTTGGGGGTTCGTCTCTGGGTGCCAGCTTGAACCCCGCCCCTCTCTCTGTGAGCGCTTCCCCTCTGGGCCTCAGACCCCTCTTCATTGAGATGCGGGTCGGGAAAGTCAGTGCGATGACAACACACAAAACTTAGGGTGACTCGGGGACTGACAGCCTTGGTTGATGCCAACCACGGCGAAATCTTGGGGAGGTGTCCCCAGCCTGGGAAACCTTCCGGGCAGCGGTAGGGCCTTGGGGCACAGTGCTCTCTGTCCAGGACGCCTCCTGGATTGAAGCTCCTGCCGATCCCCGAGGGCCGCAGTCACCCAGGTCCCTGCAGATGGGGCCAGGTCTAGTTAGTCTTCCAGGGCACCTCTGAGGTGTAGTGGGTGTGTCAGCCTGTTGGGTGCAGGTGCTACCTCCTCTTGCCTCTCGGAGTCTCACTTTTCTCATCTACAAAGCGGGACATGAGATCTCATTCACACATAGTGGTTTCGGGGTTTGAAGGGGGAGGTGCTGGCGGGGTGTCTGATGCCAGCCCGCTGTGTGAGTGCAGTGGGCTGGTCCCAGAACCCGCTTCAAGCAGCAGGCTGGTGGGCACCAGGCCTTCTCCAGGATGAACCAAGCTGGCACCTTTAGTTCATCTTTCGGCCTCTCGAGAAGCCACAGGTCAGACCCCGAGAGACACACTGTCTCCTGGGAGAAGGCTCCAGTCAGTGCAGGTTGGAACATTCCTGAGTCGCGGAGTATCTGGGTGGACTCCAGCCTTCTCCATTTGGCTTCTTCACAGCTTCTGGTTTTCACTCCTCTTGCTGACAGATAAGAAATAAGGCAATTCCCAGCTCCCTAAGTGACAAAGACCTGGCAGAGGAATCAAACAGTTGCCTCTGGTCTTGTTCCCTACTTGCAAAACCCACACAACGGGTTCTTCTCACCTAACCAGCCTTTCCTCTCCTGCTTTAACTTTGCCTTTTTGAAGGAATGGACCTTGGCTTCATGGGCCTTCAGCTCTCAGGAGATTCAAGTTGTCCCCTGAACTATTAGAATTTAGTGTTTTCTCTAGGGAGGTCCAAATGTCGCCTTTGGGCTGAAAGGCCCCGGTCTGGGCTTCCAGGAGGCACTGCCTCGCCAGCCAGCAGTGGCATCGCCGCCAGGTGCCCTCCTCACTGTCTCCATCCCCAGTTCCGCTCCCTGACGGGGTGAGCACGTGAGCCAGTAGGTGGCCATCAGCCTTCCGGGCAACACCAGGACAGATTTGCAGAGCCCACCTCTGCACATTGCCAGGGAGACCTCCAAGGACCTGGGACTTGTTTATCCATAACCCCAGGCCTGCGTGGGTGGTTCAGATAACGGAGAATAATAGGGCTCTGCAGACTTGCCCAAGGATGCCTGGTAATGAAATGGTTCATCCCCCGCGCCCCCCTGGCTCCTCATGTTGACTTTCCATGGTTCTGTTTGGCTTTAATGAACCTCTTGCTGCTTTCATCTGAGAAGACAAATCTCAAGACTGACCCTAACAGGGCCTGAGGCCACCAGCCTTAGGGTTGTTATTTCCCCAGAGAATTTGCTCCCTGCCAAGCTGTGTTTTCACCGGGTGCTGTGGGTACCCACGAGGAAACTGAGGCACAGAGAGTCACAATGAAGCTGGCATGCATCTTCTACCCCCTTGTCTGCCCCTCCCACGCTCTTCTTCTCTCCCTTCTCTGGGATCCCTCCTTAGGCCTATGGGGTCATTTCCCTCGCCTCCCCCATCTATCAGGGTAGCTGTGCTCTTTCTTTCACCCACTGCCCTGGGGGCAACTGTTGGCTCATCCCAGCTTCCCTTCCACACCCCACACAATAGATGGTTAAGGGGACCGTGTCCACTGGGGCCCCCGAGCACCCCACCAGTGTCTGTATGACCAGCCACCTAAGAACGGTTTCTACATTTTAAAATACCTTAGAAAAAATGTTTAGAAAGCATAAGACTCTGTAACACAAGAGAATTCTATAAACTTCAAATGCCAGTGAGAGTACCCAGTGTTTTCTCAGAACAAGCCCCCATGGCTCAAGTGGTGTGCGTGTCTGCGTTCAGGCCGCAAGCCCAGCCTGGCACTGTGACAGGAACCATCTGCTGCCAGGCCCAAAATACGTGCGCTCTGGCCTCTCAGGGACCCGCTCGCTGGCCCCGCTGGAGCCTCCATCCCACTCAACCTCCACTTGTGTCCATTCTTGCCTGCCAGGCCACAGGGTTTGAACAGGCCTCTCGGGGCCAGGAGGGCGCCCCTTCCTCCCCTCCCCACGCTGACTCAGGGAGTCCCTCCCTGCCGGGGTCCAGGACAAATGCTCTGATGAGCCTCCCCACATCCTGGCGGGGCTGGGTGTTCAGCCTCAGGGAGCCCGGCTGCCCCAGCCTGAGGACTCAGCTGCCGGGACCCTCCCAGGGACACCTTGACCCGGGAAGGACCGTCCGTCGCCCAATCGGAACTAAACTCCTCACACGGGGACACTGCACCTGACGCAGGAGGTTGTCCTGTGATGTTTACACCCTTTCCTTTGGCGTGGCCCTGCGGGTGAGGTTCTCGGGGTGGGGCACAAACGCATAACGATTCCACCTTCCCCAAAGGTCTCTTAGCCTCCTGCTTTTTCTCTACCCAGACTCTCAGCTTTGCTGTTTCACTGGTGACGCCAACACCGCCAGGGACTAGGTGACCCAGGCCTGAGGCTGCACACCTGGGTCAGGGTCAGAGCTGCGCTTAGTGATTAGCTGTGTGGGTTTGGAAAGTCGCCCAAACGCCTGTGCCTCAGTCTCTTCATCGTGGCTGTAAAGCCTCCCGGAGCTGGCGTCAGGGTCAGACATGCTGAAAACCACTTTTATTGGATCCCAGAGCAAATGCACTGGGAAGGGTGACGTTAGTGCCTCATCGCTCCTTCTCGAAGCCTGTGCGGGCGGCCGGGCCAGCATTGCCCCCGGGGCCTCACGGCAGCACTAGTGTGTGAGTGCAGCTGCCCTGCCCCCACCCACAGGCCAGAGGGGGAAAGCGGGGGCGGCCATCTTTGATTTCAGGAGGAGGCGGGGCTGGTGTGGTGAAGGGGCTGACCCAGGGAGGGTTAGCCCAGAGTGGGATTCACCACCTTTCCCATGAAGAGGATCCCGTGGGTGAGCTGGTCATAGAGGATCACGATGAAAGGCCTGTTGAAGGGGACATCGGGGGGCCTAGAATAAAAACTGGCCGTTGTTATTGTGGCCCCAGCGGCTTCCGTCCCTTTCTCATCAATGGTCAGCACGGCCTTGTGCAGGGCCTGGAGGGGAGAGAGCACAGAGGAGTGTTGAGAGCGGAGTCAGGCTTCCTGAGCCCCAGCAGGCCAGCAAGGAAGGCTGGGAATGGAGGGACTGCCTCATGCCTCTCTCCACCCCAGGCTGGACCCCCTTCCCTGCAGGAGGCCTTCCCCCACCTTCTCAAGGCCTTGCCCCTTGGAATGTAGTTTCCCTGACCCTCCCTGCTGCCTCCTGACCACATTCTCACCCCCCTGAGAAACAGCCCACACCTGGGGAGCAGGGGCTTCCTGCCCATGTCTTCCTGGCCTACTTCTTATGGCTAGAGCAGGTTGACGCCCCTTGGGGAGCTGAGCATCTTCCACAACCAGGCAGTTTACAGTCAGCAGCCGCACTACAGTGGTTTCCCTGGGCACCTTTAACTGCCTGCATGAAGGGCGTCTGAGCCCAAATCCTGTGCCAACTCTGGCTCCCTGATTCCCAGTAGCTCCCCATGGCACGGGGTGCGGGGGCTAGTCATCCTTCAGGGGCCAGAACCTAAGTTCCCCTTTGTGGATTTGGATCCTTCAAGGACCACGAAGCGAGGTCCCAGCCATGGGTGGGACGGAGGGTCCGTGTTGCGTCTCAGAGGCGATCCCGACATGCCAGGGCCACGGAGGCGCCTCCTGAGCCGTCTCCCGCCACATTCCCCTCTCAGGGCTCCACCGGCCGCCTGCAAGGAACTTGCTGTGCTGTCTCGACTGTGTCCTTTGACCCCCTCACGCTTCCCCTGATCCACAGCCCAGGCTCCTTCTGACCTACAGGCACAAGGAGCAACTCACCTTGCTCAGCTTGAGGGGTGCCTGGTCAGTGATCCCCGAGAGGTCAGCCTCATTGCTGAAGACCTTGGTGATGCCCATTTTAGCCATGAGAGTTTCCAGATTGTAGTTTCCAGAAATGGATAGTTTGGGCAGGTATAAATTGACAGATCTGTATAATGGAAAGAAAAGAGTCTTACTGCACTGAAAGTGTCTCTGTTCCTGGTTTCTCCCCCTGGCACCCAAATCCCTGTCTACTTGAGGAACAAGCTCAGCCTGACTACTTCTTTTGGATGAAAGGTAGAGAATATTAGAGTGATCAGGATCCTCCTCCAGCAAAGCCTCCCACAGCCAACTCCTCCAGGAAGCCCTCCAGGTATACCAAAGTGTCCTGTGGTCTGGACACTGCCCTGGGTTCTTGGCTACCCAGGGTGGGCACTGCAATCCCAGGGGAGTGGGTGGTGGTGTCAGTGCTGAGACATGTTTCTTTAGTGAGTGGCCAGTGACTGAGTGGGCTGATGACAGTCTCATGTTCCACAGGTACAAAGTGTGACCCCTGAGAGGGGTCAAACCTGGGCTGACAGCCCTCGGGCTCCCCCTTGGTTCTGCTCTACTGTTGACCTGGTGCAGGAACCAGTGAGTGGCCAGGGTAGACCAAGGCTAGGATTAGTGCTATTTTAATTTTAGTCTTAGAGCCTTTTGTTTTTCATATAAAATAACTTTATTAATGTTTCCAATATTTAGTACGAACGGATAGCAGGGCACCCATGGAAAATAATATGGGTGTGCATGATCAAGCTCTAACTGATATGGGTGAGATGTAATAGAATAACCGGAGGCCACTGGGCTCGTGGACCCTCGGGGCGCTGTCCTGTGGTCATTTCTAGTCATTTATTTCTAATTGCCGTCACGTTGCTTTACAACACAGTATGTGATTTAGGAACATCTCTTCGATATTCCCCTTTGCGTTGTTATAATATCTATATTATTATGTGTTCTCTTATGTATTATTTCTTTTATCTCTTCTATTTTAAATGTTAACTGATCGGTTTATAATGTTGCCGTATTTTTATATTTACATATGTATTTACAGAGTAGAGGATTAAAACAGTGTGTGAAGACTCAGCATCTTTATGGACAGAGACAAGTGTGCTAGTTTAGGGTTCAAGCTCGGGATTATTCCTGCAGGGACCCAGAAGACCACACCAGTAGCGGGAGGAGGCACTGGCCATCCTCACACGCACGCTGTGGTGCCCCTGGGCCTTTGCTTTATGGTCCTGACAAGAAGGACCTACCCCGGTCAGTGTGGACTGTCCACCGTTTAACAGCATGCTCGTTCTTGGCTGCAACCCCTGTTTTTCCCTTGAAGGGTGTCGAGATGCTCCCAATAGCACCAGGTATGGCAAGCAGGCGGGGCAGTGTCCATGTCAGGGGAGAGTCTCTAAGGACAGGGCTTAGCTCCTCACCTGTCTGGCACTGCCCTCTTGGGAGCCGGCTGGTACCTGGTGGGACACTGACCTTCATCACAACCACAGTGGCTGAAGTGTGGCCACCCCCACCCGCCAGGCCAGTGGGGCAGCTCGGGTCACACCTGGCCATGAAGTTACCTTGTGTGTCTCTTTTCCAGGAACCCGCTGAGGGATTCCCGGCCCAGCATGTGCTCCACGTGCTGCATCTTCCCCTCGTCGGGCAGGAGGAAGACGGCGGTGGCGTTGCCCACATAGTCCATCAGGAGCACCCAGCTGTGCAGCTTGTTGCAGTGATGGATGTTAAACCTGCCCAGGCGGTTCATCATGGGCACCTTGACGGTGGTCTGGTCGTCCACATGGAAGTCCCCCTCAGTGGTCTGCTCAGCATTGAAAGGCTTCTCCCATTTGCCTAGAGAGAAGGGAAGGTGGGCGTCAGCCAGGGCAGGAAAGATTTAGCTAAACGGAGGACAACGGGGCCCTGAGCCTTCTCGTGGCGAGAGTCCCCTCTGGACTAGCCTCGGCTTCTCCATCTGCACAATGGGGCTAAAAGCAGTAATAAGGCATTAAAAAAGTTAAAGTAAAACGAGCAGTAAAAAGTTACCTGCAGGACTTTGGCAAGGGCAGCGCGAGGCTAGAGGCACACCTGGGACATATCAAATACTCGGGCTCTGGGTGCTGTCTTGGTTGCTCAGAGTAAGTGTTTGTAGCTGATCTTGTTTTTCTGGCTTTCTTGGGACACACGGCACATGTCACCTCACACCATGGCCGGCTTCCCAAGCATGCGAGGACATTAGAGGCTCTGTAAAGGCCTGCAGAGAAGGTGCTGAATGATCGTTGGCCTCATTCTCTACCCTCACTGGGTCTCTTAGTGGTTGTGTGTGGAAACTGAGCGATGTCTGCTGAGCCGCACTGCCCGGGAATGTCGGGACTGGGCATTTAAGGAGACCCTGGGGTGTTCCCTTTTGAACCAGCTCGGGCGGGTGGTGCATCTTACCTTTAAAGAGAATGTAATTCACCAGAGCAAAAACAGTGTCTTTGCCAAGTTCTTGGACCAAATCCACAATCTTCCCTTGGGTTCCCTTCTCTACGTAATCGTTGATCTGCTTCTTGGCTTCTTCGAGGTTCTGGAAGTTGGTGGAGAAGGCCTCGGCGCGGTAGAATTTCTTGGCATCCTCAGAAAACTTGTCCAGCACCTTCAGGCCCTGGTCAATGAACAGACCGTTTCCGGCGGTCAGGTCCAGCTTGTTGCCGGGCTCTTCGGGGGGGTAAAGAAGGTAGTGGAAGCCGTCATGGATGTCCAGCTCTGCTCTCTCAGTGAG
>PVIJ01025719.1:0-10217 GCA_004024925.1 Scalopus aquaticus
CGGGTGAATTGGTGGTGGGCTACCCAAGGGGAATACAAAATGTAAAAGACATAAATAACAATAAAAATATATATTTAAAAAAAAAGTTTGGTTTTTCCAGGAGCTCATAACAATCTCCCCACCCCCCCCTTTTTTTTTAGCAGATGCTTTTAGGAGAAGGGTTTGACCTGGATGTCTTTTTCTGCCATGTTGTTCTCTTTTTTTCTTATCTTAGTAAGCCTAGCTAAGGCCTTGGGCGGGTTTTTTTGTTGTTGTTGTTTGTTTCTTTTTTCAAAGAACTGGTTCTTGGTTTTACTGATCTTTTGGGCTGTCTTTTTGTTCCCTATTTCACTTAATATTTCCTACCTACTGGTTATTTTTGGAATCATTTGGTCTTATTTTTCTAATTCTTTTTGCTGTAGACTTAGATTGTTTGAGATTTTTCTTGCTTTTTATTGCTATGATCGTCCCATGTAATACTGCTTTTGAAGCACCCTGTAGGATCTGGTAGCTTTTATCTCCATTTTCATTAGTCTCCAGACACTATTTAACTTCTTCTTTGATTTTTTATTTTCCTAGGACTTGTTCAGAAGCATTAACTCTCCATATATTATGATTTATTCTGAGATTACTTTTATGGTTAATCTAGCTTTGTGATTGTGATCTGAAAAGGTGCCTGATATAATTTTGATTTTAATATGTCTTCCAAAACTTTTTTTTTAATGTCCTAGCATATTTTTAATATGGTCTGTTTTTTGAGAATGTTCCATGTGCACTCTAGAAATAAGTGTATTTATTCTTCGGGATGGAAAGCTTTATAAATGTCGTCAAGTCCATTTGTCCAACTTTAACGCCTTTCTTCCATGTTAATTTTTGTTTGGATGCTCTGTCCTTTTATGGTAGCGGTGTGCTCAGGTTTCTGACCTAATTGTATTTTTTGTCAATGTGTTGTTTTACATCTGTTAATACTTGCTTTATATAACTAGATTCCCCTGTGTTGGATAAATATTAATGATAGTTATATATTTTTTGATAGTTATATTTTTTTGCTGAATTGTTCCCTTAATCATTATGTAGTGCCCATCTTTGCCCCTGATTACTTTTTGGGCTAAAAGTCTAGTTTATCAGCTGTAAGACTGGTAGTTTTTGCTTTTCTCTCAGAGTTATTGGCTTGAAGCCCTTTGCTCCAAACTTTAATTTTAAGTGTATTTTTGTCCTTCGGTTTTAAACGTGTTTCTGCCAACAAGTATAGATGTCTGAAACTTTTTAAACAATTTGTCATTCTGTGCCTATTAATTGTTAAGTTCAGGCCATTCACATTTCGGGTGATGATTGATAATATATGGTACCTCTTTACTATCACTCTGTTTTTTTATCATTTAGTTTATGTTGTTTTTTCTTCTATTTGTTTCTCTCTACTCTTTCATTTAGATACTTTCCCCAGTGTTTCTCTCAGTTCTTCATTTCTTCTGTGTTACTAGATTTTTTGTTAGTGGTTACCAAACTTACTATGTCTAAAATAGACCTTTATATGTTGGTGTAAACTCTCTGACACTTATTATGTAGGCTCTGTCCTTTATTTTCTCTCCTTTAGTGTTTTGTTATTGACTCATAATCTTGTTTATGCTTCTGATTTTGCATTTCTGTCATTACTTTGTTCAAAGTTTTTTGCTTCATTTTTACTTTTCTTGTAGAATAATCCCTTTCAACATTTCTTGTGGGCAAGTCTGGTGGTAATGAACTCCATTAACTTATGCTTTTCTAAGAAATCCTTTATTTCATCTTCATATTTGAATGAATATTTTTCAGGAGAGAGTATTCTTGGCTGACAGTTATTGTCTTTTATGATTGTGAAAACTTCACTTACTCTTTGCTTGCCTGGAGGGTAAATGTGATGAAATCTGAGGAAAACCTAACATGTATGCCTTTGTGTATTACCTTCTTTCTCTTGAGTGCCTATATTTTTTTTCCATTATCTTTGATATGTTTATAATTTAACAATGATATGGCTTTGTGTTATTCATTTTTGTATAGAAATTTGTCCTCTACTTCTTGAATATCAATGCTTTTTTAATTTTTTAGGGGCTGGAAATTCTCAGCTATTTTTTCTTGAATGAGGTCTCTGCTCCTTTTTTTCTCTCTTCACCTTCAAGAATACCCATTATCGGGCCTCCCCGGTGGCGCAGCGGTTGAGCGCTGCGCTGTGGAGCTGTCGGCAGCGGCGACGCGAGTTCAACGCCGGGCCGGGGAGTATCCCACATGGCACGACAGACCTCTCCTGCCTTGCCCACTGCTCCCCTCGGCAGTGTATTTCTGATCTGCCTGTTCTGCTACCCGCTCTGTCTCTGGCGAACCCTCTCGCCGCCCCACGCCTCTGGCCTGTACCCCAGCTTGTATGTATAAATAAAAAAATAAATAAATAAAAAAGAATACCCATTATCCTTAGCTTTTCTCTTGTAATTGAGCCTGCTTTTTCTCACAGATTTCCCACATTTTTCCTAAGTCTTCTTTCTCCCTCCTTTGCCAATGGGTAATTTGAATATTTGAGTCTTGCATTTCTGAAATTCTCTCTTCTACCATTCTTTACTTCATTCAGTGTCTCTTCTTGTGTTCTTTTAACATTTTCCATCTCTTTGGTGAAGAGCTCTTTTTGTTCCTGGATCTCCTTCCTAAGATCTTGTATCTGTATGTCTTTAACTGACCTTCCAGTGTGTCATTTAGCATTTTAAATATTGCTATTTAATGTCTTTTTCTATAGGCCTTCTCTTTCTATATCCTTTATATATGTCCCACCACTTCCATTCTTCTCTTTTTGCTTTTCCTTCTTATGTTCAGATGTTCCTTGCTTTTAGGAATGTGTGTTGTCTTATTTCCATTTTACAGTTTTAGCTTTGTTTTTCTTTTTTGTTTACTTTGGTGGGAGGTGAAGGCGGGAGGGAAAACTGGAGCTTAAATACACTTTTCTTGTTGCGGAGTGAGGGTGGCTCCATGCCTCTTCTCTTTTCTCTCCAAAGCAAGCTCCTTTCAGTGCTTCAGTCATCCTAACTCATGCACCTTCTCTTTAGTGGGCTTTTATGGTGGTAGTCATTCTCCTCCAAGCTTGTGTCTCCTGCTGGGGGACAAATCTGGGAGAAAAAGAGTAAAATCAAAATCAAGATAAAAACTGCCATCATTAACCTCCCCACAGGTCTCTCACCCACATCTCTTTCAATCAGTCCAGGCCAGTGCAGATTCTGCACATATCTCTCTGTTCCTTGTGGCTCTTCTGGCTCTCTATCCTTCTTCTTTCCTTCCTCAGTCTCCTCTTTCCTCTTCTTCTCCAGCTTCTTATCTCTCCTTGTCAGCTCCACCCTCCCTTGGGTGGGGCAGGGAGCCTGGAACACTCCCCTTTACTGGGGACCACCATCTTACAGACTGAATTTGCCTTTGATTATAAACCCGCTTTAAAATTCCAGTAGCATTAGAGCAGAAGTCTCATATGAAGTGTTGTTCAAAGAACTTTTTAACAGTGGGGAGAGCTAGGGACCTGTGCCCTCTGAACCTTTCCCTGCTCTGGTTGTTTCTGTTTGTGGTCATGGATACAGACCATGAGAAACAGAAATTGGGGAGTCAAGGGGTGAAGGAGGCTTTGGAACCAGATGTGTAAGGAGCCCTTCATAGAGAGTCTTACTGATCCTCCCAGGAATTTATCTCCAGTGATGAATAAATAGGCTTCTTTTCCTAATCTTGCATGATTTGGTGAATTTATGTTTCATGTATTTTAAAATATCAATTTTTGGGTATTTGCCTTTGTTTTTAAAAGAGAAACGATTACACTCAGATCAGCAATTTCATATTCATAGGTACACAGCTGGAATAATGTGTGATCTCACATTATTTATAGAATTGGTACAATAGTAAGAGGGTGGTCCTCAGGAAAAAGGGATGTTCCAGGATTTCTGCCCCACCCAAGGGAGGTGCGATGCTGAGGACAGAAGAAAGGGAGCTAGAGAGGATATTGGAGAGGGAAAGAAGCAAGATGGAGAGCCAGAAGGTGGCCTGGAGGAGGCACATGGAGCAGAGAGATATGTGAAGAAGCCACATTTGCTTCTTTTTTTTTTAATATATATTTTTATTGTTATTTATGTCTTTTACATTTTGCATTCCCCTTGGGTAGCCCACCACCAATTCACCCGTGATTCATCTCCGTGGTCCCTTGTGTTCTTTTCTACTCCATTTTGTACCCTTATCCTCCCCTTCCCCCACCCCCCCAAGTGTCTCTCTCCTATTTGGTTTCCCTATAGTCCTGTTATAAGTGAAACCATTTGATATTTTTCTCTTTCTTTCTGGCCTGTTTCGCTGAGTATGATCCCTTCCATGTCGCTGAAAATTGCATGTGTTTATCTTCTTTGAATGTTGAATATTATTCCATTGTGTATATGTACCATGTCTTCTTGATCCAGTCATCTATTTTTGGACATCTGGGTTGCTTCCATACCTTTGCTATTGTGAACAGTGCCACAATGAACATACAGGTGCATGTATCCTTTTGGATTAGTGTTTTTGTGTCCTTTGGGTAGATTCCCAAAAGTGGTATTGCTGGGTCGTATGGGAGCTCCATGTTTAGCAGTTTGAGGAATCGCCATACAGCCTTCCATAGTGGTTTGACCAATTCACATTCCCACTACATTTGCTTCTTGGTCCTGGACTGTTTGAGACAGATGTAGGTGAGAGACCTTTGGGGAGGTTAATGATGGCAGCTTTTATCTTGATTTTGATTTTACTCTTTTTCTCCCAGACTTGTCTGTTTCTGACCCTTTTCTGTGGGTCCCTGCCAGAGGGTGCTTTAGACTCTAACCAGGCTTTTGGGTCTTGTTTTGGGCCAATCCCATTTGGGTGGACTTTTACCCACGAAGGGGTGGGTAACTTTGGGTGCTTGATTTGGAAACTATACTCTTTGTCTTTTCTGTATTGCACACTAATTTGTATTAAAGTTTCTTTCCACTAAAGGTCTTATATGTTTTGTCTTGATGCTGTGGATGGGAGAACCTATTTAGAGCAGACAGGTTTGAAGGTTCTGTTACAGGGCAGGGAGAGGGGCACCCCTGAAACCCCCAAAATTGCCCTGTTCTAAATGGATTCTGTCATCCGCCACATCAATACAAAACATATTGGACCTTTTGTGGAAAGAAACTTTAATACAATTAGAAAAGACAGAGAAGACAAAGAATTTATTTTCTAAGTCAACACCCAATGCTAACCAACTCCTCGTGGATAAAGATTCACCCAAACGGGATTGGCCCAAAGCAAGTCTCAAAAGCCTGCCACAAGTCTAGAACAGCTTTTGGCAGGGACCCACACGTAAGGGTCAGAAACAGCCAGACAATTCTGTGAGGAACCAAAATACCTTTCTGCAGGGACCCATACAAAAGGATCAGAAACAGTCAGACAATTCGGAGAGGAACAGAACTAAATCAAAACCAAAATTAATATAGCCATCGTTAACTTCCCCACGCATCTCTCACCCATATCTCTTTCAATCAGTCCAGGCCAGTGCAGCTTCTTTACAAGTCTCTCTGCTCCTTGGGCCTCTTCGGGCTTTCCGTCCTTCTTCTGTCTCCTCCCATCTTCTATCTCTGTGTTCTGTCTCCTCTGTGTGTCCTGGCTCTCTTCTCAGCTTCTTATATCCTGCTCAGTTCCACCCTACCTTGGGCGGGGTGAGGAAACTGGAATCTCCCCTTTCCCTGGGGGCCATCCTGTTACATATCCAGTGCTCCCTCAAAGTCTGGGTTCAGGCCTCTTCCCCCAACCACCACCATCCTCCTAAGGGAGATAGGTCCCCTCATGTCTCCCACCCAACGCCTCACCTCTCATTGAGGACTGAGCAATACAGCGGCAGCAGTGACAGTGGGGGGGCTGCATTCCTGAGCCCCTGCCCCAGCCCAAGCCCCTCCACCTCTGCAGGAAGGACCCTCACTGTGACTGGACCCACCCCCTCTGCTCCCAGGGCCCTTCCTGCTCCTGCTGGGCTCAGAGCCTCAAGTCTGAGCTATTTCCTGAGTTACACAACGTCCTGGACACCCCTGTGATGGGAGAGGAACTTGGTGGGGGGAGGGGTCTTCTGTCCCTGACAACCCCTGGGAGGTGGGGGTCAAGGAGGATTGTGTGGATGCAGGGCAGATGTTAGGAGGGGCAGTGAGCTGGTGGGGTCCTGGGGAACAGTCCAGCCCTTCTGTCTCTTGATGTCCCTCCTTTCTAGAGAGGGTATTGCAAGGTGCCTTCCTGTCTCTCGGGAGTGTCAGGGCCTGGAAGCAGAGGTGTGTGGGGTGAGAGATCCCCCTGTCTCTTTCTGGAAGTGCATGGATGTTGTGCCAGTGAGGACAGATGCATGTCAGAGAAATCTGCAACTTTCCTGAAGTTGAAACTGTTACAGGGCAGGGAGAGGGGCACCCCTGAAACCCCCAAAACTGCCCTGTTCTAAATGGGTTCTGCCATCTGCCGCATCAATACAAAGCATATAGGACCTTTTGTGGAAACAGACTTTAATACAATTAGAAAAGACAGAGAAGAAAAAGAATATATTTTCTAAGTCAAGCACCCAACGTTAACCAACTCCTAGTGGGTAAAAGTCCACCCAAACGGGATTGGCCCAAAGCAAGTCTCAAAAGCCTGCCACAAGTCTAGAACAGCATATGGCAGGGACCCACACATGAGGGTCAGAAACAGCCAGACAATTCTGGGAGGAACCAAAATACTTTCGGCAGGGACCCATACAAAAGGTTCAGAAACAGACAATTCTGAGAGGAACAGAACATAATCAAAACCAAAATCAACACAGCCATTGTTAACTTCCCCATGGGTCTCTCACCCACATCTATTTCAATTAGTCTAGGCCAGTGCAGCTTCTTTACAAGTCTCTCTGCTCCTTGGGACTCTTCTGGCTTTCCATCCTCCTGTCTCCTCCTGTCTTCTGTCTGTGTGTTCTGTCTCCTCTGTGTGTGTCCTCTGTGTGTGTATCTTCTCCAGCTTCTTATATCCTGCTCAGTTCCACCCTACGTTGGTTGGGACAGGGAACCTGGGACACACCCTTTCTCCTGGGGACCACCCTGTTACAAAACCACTAACCTTGGCAGAGGGAACTCAGGGGACTTTTGGACCTGACCTTGACCCTTGCTGGGAGCTTACTTTTCTCTTTTACGGGTATAAGTAAGATGCTGGGCTGGCTTTTTGGTAAAGAAATCTCAGGTATCCTTTTAAGATTGTCATCAAGGATAAGTGAACATTGTCTGCACTAAATTTTGCATTTAGGATTATCAAACAAACACGACATTTGCTTAGTCCCTGCTCCCCTCCCCCACCAATGTCTCCCTCCACTGCAGTGTCCAGGGGCTGCAGGGGATGCCAGTCTTTGAGTTAAAATTTGGGTCAAATCACAACAAAGAATTCATTGCTCTGACTCATTGGCCTTTCTCCAGTCAACCCAGGACAGCCTGGGGTCAGCACACCCAGTTCCTGCAGCAGCACAGAGGACTGAGTGTCCAAAGCGGAAGGTGAGGTGTCGTCAGCAGCTTCAGCTCCCCTAAGGCACTGCAGGGTCCAGGTGTCTTATCCCCTGTTGATGGACACACTTTGCCAGCCCTGTTCTTCTTTTTAAGACTTTTATTTTGACTCATATAAATTGAAACTCAAATAACAATAGATTTTTAGATAATTTTAAACACACAGAAAAGGGAGAAGAAGACTGAATAATTCTTTGGTATCTTTCACTGGGGTCACTCATTGATCCCATCTGACTCCATTTCTTTTATCATTGTTTCTTTAAATGCATTTTCGTGTTTTTTTCTGAGCATTTGAAAGTTGCACCAAGATCTCCTTACTCATGAACTCATAGGAGTTAATTTATTAAGAACAAAATCAGTTTTTTTCATAACCACGGCACATCATCAAATTCAGGGAACTTAGAGAGACACAACACTGCTATCCACAGTCCATATTCATACTTGCCAGTTTCCATAATGTCCTTTGTGATGAGTTTTTCAGGAGCTAATCCAGACACCACCAAGTGCGTTTAGTGGTGTCTTTTTAGTCTCCTTTGATAAGGGCACAGCACCTTTTGTCTTGCATTATATTAACACTTTTAAAGTATCCAGATTAGTTATTATTTATCTATTCCTAAATTTAGGTATGTTTAGTTTAGGTACTTTTTGTGCGGTTATGAAAAACGGTGATCTTATTCTCAATAAATTAACACCTATGAGTTCATGCATAAGGGAGACCTTGGGTGCGACTTTTAAATGCTCAGAAGAAAACATGAAAGTGCATTTAAAGAAACAATGATAAAAGAAATGGAGTCAGATGGGATCACTGGGTAACTCCCGTGAAAGATACCCAAGAAATGATACTATGTCCTAAGAGCATCACCCTAGGAGACATGTGAGCCAACATCCCTCTTAATGGCTGTGTGGTATTCCACTGTTAGGTGAACCCTACTTCCATGAAATCAGTTTCCTATTGTAGGGCACATATTAAATTTTAAAAATATGATAAACCATGGACAATAAATATTCTGAACATTTCAAGAGTGGAGAATGGGCACGGGTGTTTTGGTGGAGGGAAAAAAAGACTTTCAGACATGGGTGCAGGGGGTCCATCTGATGGTGGTCAATGACATTAGAACTCCGTGGCAGCGGGCTTAGAGCAGAGAGGAGCTGGACTAGACAGCAGAGCTGCTTGCTCCCTCTGCCCTTGGGGCGTTTGTGTGATGGTCCGTGAGTCCACTAGGGGTCGCTCTCGAGCAGTTCCCTGTGACAACCAGCAAACTGCCTTATGATCTTGAGATTTCATCAGGCATTATATTTTCCTAAAGGGCTAAGATGAGATTTGAGGCTTTGATAGTGATCTCTACACATGTGGTGCATGTATAGTGTCCTCCTCCCTGCCTCTGAAATAAAAAACTAGTTTTGAAGATACATATTTGCATGATTGTCTGATTATTTCCTCAGACTAAATTTCTGGAAGTGGAACCAGGAGACACAAGGTCAAGTGTTCCCAGGCAGCTGCCTCAGCAGTGGGAGTGGGCAGCAGCAGGGGGTCTTGTTTACCCTGAGGCGCCACATAAGTCTGTTGACCTTTAACGCAGCAAGTATATTTCCTGCACCCCTCCTCTGCCCAAACAGGTTTGTTGTTGTTAATGGACATTTAACAAGTGTGTTTCCTGCAAACGGCCTCTTTCCCCACAAGTCAGTGGTGCCGATCAGACTTATGGGAGGGGCACCCTAAAAGAGGGGAGAAGCCGGGATCAGGGGCAGAAGCAGGAAAGAAGCAGAAGAGAGAGCAGCGAGCCCAGGAGGCAGGAAGCAAGCCCCAGAGAAAGAGCGAGCTCCGGAGAAGCAGGAGAGAAAAAGAGAGAGCAGAGAGCCTGGGAGAAAAGCAGAGAGGAGAAAAGGAAGTGAAATCGGGCAGAACGGGCCTCAAATGCCCAGGCTCTGCGGCACGAGCCACCAAAATGCCCCAAAAGGCCAAAAGGCCAAATACAACAAAGGACAGCGCCTGATGAGAGGACAGGGCACTGTCTGTGGGTCTCACCCGCGCGCACAATTGCAGGAGACTTCAGGCTACAGGAACAACAGCAGCAAACACGGGGTTTATTGTACAAACGGGGGCACAGAGAGCTCACTGCAGCCTCAGGTGGCGGCCGCCTCACCCGGAACTCAGTGGGGACGGCAGCTCCTTGGGAGGCGCTGGGTTAGACCCACAAACAGGCCTCTGAGACACCAGGCGCAGCCTCTGGGGCTCCTTTCAGGCTGCGTCAGAGACAGCACCGGAGGCCCAGTCTCTGCAGAACCCTTCGGCTTCTCTTCCTCCTCGGAGGGCGGCTGCTGGTGCTTCTTCTCTTCTTTCTTCTCTTCTCAGGGGCCAGGAACTGACTTCTCTCCTCTCTCTCCGGAGTCTGGAACCGTCGTCTTTCTTCTCCTGGGGGCTGGTCGTGTCGTGTCTTCTCCTGTTTGGTTCAATCTTTTCCCCCCTCTTCGGTTCAGTCTTTTCTCCTTTTTTTTCCCTCCCTTCGGTCCCTCCAGTCCTGGCTTTTATCCTCTCCCAGAGTACCATCCACAACTCTGATTGGACCATTTTCAGTCCTAGAGCTGATTGGACCGACCCATCAGCTCCTAGTACCTGATTGGTCCGTTCAAAAACGGCAGTTACTGGGCAGGAGCAACTGCCATAACTGACTCCGGAGCAGCGGGATAAGAGGCCCCACC
>PVIJ01025720.1:0-10215 GCA_004024925.1 Scalopus aquaticus
TGTGTTTATCTTCTTTCCATGCTGAATAGTATTCCATTGTGTATATGTACCACATCTTCTTGATCCAATCATCTATTTTTAGACATCTGGGTTGCTTCCATACCTTTGCTATTGTGAACAGTGCCGCAATGAACATACTGGTGCATGTATCCTTTCGGATTAGTGTTTTTGTGTCCTTTGGGTAAATTCCCAAAAGTGGTATTGCTGGGTCGTATGGGAGCTCCATGTTTAGCAGTTTGAGGAGCCGCCATACAGCTTTTTTGTGAATAAATTTAATTGTGTGTAAATTAAACCTCCAATAGCTTGGTTTTGAAAAACACAATACAATAGACTTATCCTGTGACTTTCCTCATCAAGCCCTAGCTATCTCCCACAAAGAGGGCAGAAAACACCCTCTTCACCAATGACATGAAAGCTGTACAGTATGCAGAAAGCACCAGAATCATTGCAGCTGCTCCTCTATAGAATGGGGGCTGGAGTATCTTATGGTGACAAGACCAGCAGTGGCACTTATATGTTAAAAATGGAGTGGGTGTGGTTACCATATCGCGTACCATAACTGTCCTGTAATGAAGATGACTTAAGTGAGTTTGGAATGTTGGTTAATGATTGTGGAGATCCTAGGACTGAAAAGGACAGCTATCCCAATAAGTCCCATCCAATCTTGCTAAAACAATAATGACTGAAACCTACAAGTCTAGTAAAGAGATGGAAAATGAATTTTTCATGAGTTTTCTTCCACTTTCCTTTTGAATGATGGGGTAGGCTAGCAACTTCGTAAAAGTATACTGTAATTGTATCACAAGGGTCAGGGAATATTGTTACTAGCTTTCCCCAATTAAGAACTTTAAATGAACACTGAGGAAGAAATACCCTCAGACAACTTGAAGATTATAGGACAACAAAAGATGGGAAATCTCAGTGGGCAGACTTTTCAGTCTGACATTTAAGTCTACCACAAAAGTCTACAGTGAATTTTGACATTCTGTGTTTGGTTGCATTCTAGATAAATTAAATTACAGACATGATCTTTATTCTTGGTCTAAAGATCAAACACCTATACTAATCCCTGGGGACATGGTTAGAAGTCTTTAGGAGAAAGCAGAAGGGTATTGGGAAGTGGAAGGTAAAAGAGTTTTGACACAAACCCAATATTTTTTAGGCCATAAACTTATCTTAAGATTATTTTTCCTATTTCTCAGCAGAAAATTCCAGTTGAAATAAATATCCATACCAACAGGCATAATCACCACATTAGATCCCTAACTCATGGATAAGGGCAGTCGTGGCAGAAAAGGCTAACAGAAATGATTTAGCATATCCCCCTGTTTCATACCCTAAGTCAAAATCAATATATCCCTGAATGAATTTTTATACAAATGCCATAACTAAAGACTTGCAGATTGCAGAATTGATGAGTCCTTTCATTTTCCCAATTTACTTTCCTGTTTGGCAGGTAAAGAAATAAATCTTGGAGAATGGCAGTGGGTTACCATAAATTTCATAAGATTGTGCAATCAATTGCAATGGCCTTCAAGATATGGTCTCCTCATTGAAGCAAATCAATTAAATCTCAGGTACCTGTGTATGTAACTATTGCGACAATGAGTGTTTTTCCCTAAGTTCTAGTAAACAGAAAATATAAAATCAGTGTTTCCACTAAATGATAGTACTATATACCTTCTCAAAACCCTCCTCCTTTCTTGATAAGCACACTCAACAAACTAAGAATAGAAGGAAGTTTCCTCAATCTTATAAAAGATATCCATGGCTATAATCATACATAATGAATAAATCCATACATGCAGTTTTGTACAAATAATCACAAAAGAAGGCATTTTATTGGCAAAATGCCCTAATAGTCAGATATGCACACATGTCAGTCCCCTCCATACAATTCCAACTTTGTCCCCAGTATTTACTAATTTCCATTTTTCCTTGCATTTCAACTGGCTCGCCCCTAACTACACAGGAGAGATACAAATGGGGTTAGAATGTGGCAGGAGCAGCAATTTCTGCAAGAATATGATGACCCTACCACCTCAGGCCACTACCTTCAAACCTTCTTCAGAAACTCTGACCTTCAACAGTTGAAGCTAAAGGGACTGGATATGCATTAAAACTCTTAGTCACATCACTGCCTCCCATCCCAATTGAGAAATAGAAAACAAAGCTCTAGGACTCTAAAATGTCCAGAGGCAGTCAGATGTGACCTTTGCATTTTGAGCTCACCTGATTCTGGATCTGCCCAAAATTGCTTCTTCAACTTGTAGACTTTATGAAAACCTAGAAACCCTTCCCTTTTTATAAGGTAGAGATTTCACTGCTACTGTCGAGTCCATTTTAGTTGTGCTAATTACTAACAAGAAAAATGTGTTAAACTTCGAAATATACAAGTGAAAAAAGTGACGGTCTGTTTGCATCAAACCTATTTTTCAAGTGTTACTCCTCTTGAAACAGCATTGAATGACAAGGACTGGGAAGTTTCTCTGCAGTGTTGTCAATGTGTAAGATGAGGCATATTGGGAGTTTTCAAGTAACAACTCTAAAAGATCCTTGTACTGGAGCTTATAAAACACACCAGTGACGATCCCGGGCTAAAGATATGGCTTGCTAGAAACCTAGGAGGGTTCACTTGAAACACAATAATAACTTTGTGGACAAGACAATATTAATGCAACTGAACACTACAACATATGGCCTTTAATAAAAAGAAAGTTACACTAAAAAAGGCCAGTCAAAACAATGGTTTTAAGAAGTACTCATGGAATGAAATCCAACATTTCCTTTCCTGATACAAAACCCAGAAATTTTCTTCTTTTTTTTAATCCTAAGGCATCCATGAGGGAGTTGTATACCTGACTGTTCCTTCTCCTACCCAAATGATGTTCGGGGCACACCTTAAACCACAGTGATAAGGTGGAAAGAAACAGTGTATTTAAAGGGTGTTAGAAAGTATAAGAATCCAACACAATTCACAGAAGCTTACTCTCATGAATTCTACCATCTGAATTTTTGTGCCTCCAAAAGTTGTAGTCCACCACATCTTTAAAAACTTGGGAAATCAGGGGGCCTCCCTGGTGACCCAAGGGATCAAGTCTTAGCACTATGAAGCTATCAGCAGCCACTGCAGCACAAGTTCGATACCCAATCAGGGAGATCACATGGCGCAGCAGACCTCTTCTGTCTCACAGGCTCCTGTCTGCCCTCAGCAGTGTCTTTCAGGAGATCTGCCTCTTCTGCTCCCTACTCTGTCTCTGGTGAATCCTCTCACCATCCCCACACCTCTGGCCTACACCCCAGCTCTTGTATGCATAAATAAATAAATCTTTAAAAAAAAAATAAATAAATCTTGGGAAATCATACTTTAAAAATGTATTTCTTATCTGTGTTATACCCAATCCCTGACATAGTTGTGGAAACCAGCACAGTCTATTTGCCTGGAAGAGTAAATGGCTCTCCTTCTGAAAATGTTTCATAGCATTTTTCTGTGGAAATCATTTACATTTAAGAAGTAATATGGAACTGTGAAATGTAGTCATGGAAACCATGACAGTAGGGAAAAAAGAGAGAATGGGGGATTTTGTGAGTGTTTTTTGATTTTTCAAATACAATAGTCCCCTTAGCAAAATCAGCTGTGCCATATGGTGAACTGTGTGTGGTAATTTTCTAAGCTTGCAAATAGAATTCTGCAAAATGCGATCAACTGCTAAGTGATTGCACTCCAAGTGAGCCCCAACTCCACTTCTGCTCACTCTTTCCCGGGTTACTAGATACCAACACTTCACATATTGCAAACATTTAATAATTAATTTTTAAGAATCTCCAAATAAAGATGCATGGGATAAGATAGAGGGTCACCAAAATCATTCAACTTAAAAGACTAGAGTAATAGTCGGTTTCAAAAGGGCATAGACGTCTTTGAAAACTCATTGCTGATCATTCTCAAACTCTAAATTGGCCAGGCAGTCAGTCCTGCTCCCTCTCCACTACCCACAACCCATAATAATATCATTATTCTCTTCCAAAAGTGAGCATTTTCTGTTTCTTTAGATGTGTCAGCTTTTTCTGCAAAGAAAATTATCACAGAACCTTAGTGGCATAATAAGGAGCATTTGTTACCTCCTCATACATCTGTGGGTTGTCTGAGGCATATCTGCTTTAGACTGCAGATCTGTGAGTTAGAGTAGTTTTGACTCTAGAGCCCAAACTGAAGGGGCAGCAATTCCTCCAGCAGGTTTTTCCATAGCAATGACCTCAGCACAAGAATCAGGTCCAACCTTGAGAATACATTTTAAACCTCTTCTTGCATCACATCTACTAATATCTCACTAGCCAAGTAAATTACAAAGTCAAGCTCAAAGTCAAGGAAAAGGGACAGATGCTTTTCCTATAGAAATAAGGCAAGGAGGTGGATATTTACTTAACAATTACCTAATTTATCAAAATTCACCTTTATGTGCTTAAATATTCTCCACTTTCCCATGTACAAAATATACTCACCACCATTACTCTGATAAAGCCACAGCATCAAACTCAAATTCAGGACCTCATGATGTCCATCTAGTCTAAATGTACCTCCTTTTGATCTACCACCTTATGAAAAGCAAGTTATCTGTCCCTACATATCCCATATACAACAGTGAGTCTTGGATTGGATATCCACAATATTTTTAAAAAGCAGTATATAACATTCAAGGATGCATAACAATCCTGAAACTTTACAGAACAAATGTTTTCAAAATGAGTAAGGGAATTAAATTATATGCTAACTGCTCTGTCCCCAAAGATGGACCAAATAAGATATACTCTGTAAAACAGCTAGTAGAAAGAGGACTGCTCGTGGATGACTCCTGTGCACTTTCCATAGGCTGGAGGTGCAACTTCCTGCAGAAGAATACTCAGGGGGAACCTATATCTGCACAATTGAGAAGGAATGATTTGCTTTGTCTTCAGCTACTAAAAAACCCATAAATAAAAAAACCCATAAATTACAGAATCATGGTCATGATTTTTTTTAAAGATTTATTTATTTAGGGCCTCCCTGGTGGCGCAGCGGTTAAGCGCTGGGCTGTGGAGCTGTCGGCAGCACGCGATGCGAGTTCGACACCCAGCCAGGGAGACTCCCACATGGTGTGGCAGGCCTCTCCTGCCTCGCCCACTGCTCCCCTCAGCAGTGTATTTCTGATCTGCCTGTTCTGCTACCCGCTTTGTCTCTGGTGAACCCTCTCGCCACCCCAAGTCTCTGACCTGTACCCCAGCTTGGATGTATAAATAAATAAATCTTTAAAAAAAAAAAAAAGATTTATTTATTTATGCATCCAAGCTGGGGTACAGGCCAGAGGCGTGGGGCGGCGAGAGGGCTCACCAGAGACAGAGTGGGGAACAGAGCAGCCAGAGCAACAGAAATACACTGCTGAGGGGAGCAGCAAGCAAGGCAGGAGAGGTCTGCCATACCATGTGGGAATCTCCCCGCCGGTTGTAGAACTCGCTTTACGGCTGCCAACAGATCCACAGCGCAGCGTTTAACCACTGCACCACCAGGGAGGCCCGGTCATGATTCTTGATAAGACTCTGGTTCTGCTCCATGAAAATGGTGCACAACCCATTGTACTTGTGTTGGTCCTCTTAAAGACCCTCCCTCTGCCATCATCCTGCTTGACTAATTCTAAGCATTTCTTGGTGATGGAGCAAGGTTGTTTCTTTGCTTGCTTATTTTAGCTCAATTCCTGATTATAAAGTTGGGAAGCAAGAAGTCTTTTTATATCTCCTGCAGTCTCAGAGACTTGTATCATAGACTGGTGATACTTTTTCCAACATAGGTCTCTCAAAAGTTGGTTTTTGTTTTAATGTACTTAATTCTAGTTAAATTTAAGTGTGAAGAGTAAGACCTACAATTCTTTCTAAGCCATGTCTCTCTTCAGGCTTAATTAAAGGTATTTTGGGTATATTAGACTTCTATAGGAGCTTGACCTTAAATTTTCTAGAAACCTTGTGATTCATCTTAAAGGATCTCCTAAACCACACTTTTATCTCCTCATGTCTTAACAAAGGATGTTAGCTTCATCATTTATTTGGTCTTTGCAATTATCACAACATTGTTTGGATGACAAACTCTTCTTTTCCAAATCTGACATTTCTGAGTTCTCTTCAGCCTCTCTATATCTGCCTTGCAAATATATCCATTTTTACTGAGTTTATCCTTTTCCTTTAATTATGATTAATAGTTATCTTCTCATGCTTCTGAAGTGTCACTAGCTACTACAAGCTTATTTAGGTACACCTTTTGCCTTCAAAGTTGCTGCAAGTTTTATCAGCAACTTATTTGTAACACAAAACACCATTTTTTAACCTCCATTATTTACTGCATGGTTCCCAAAGTCAAGCCAAGTATTTGGGGGTTTGATACAGCAGCACTTCATTTCGATCACCAACTTATATATCACTGTTATTGCTACAATGCTATGTAGCAAATCATCCCCAAGTTCAATGGTTTACATTTATGCTCATATTTATGCATTTCTGGACTACTACTGAGCTGGCTCGCTCATATATATGCATTTCTGGACTACTACTGAGCTGACTCAGGATGTTTTAGCCACAGTGGCTCTTTGCCACCCTGCAGCCTGACCCAGCTTGGTCCCACATGGCAGCAGACACTAAGAAATGTTCTTGTCCTGGTTAAGGCTGGTTTGGGGCACAACACTTCATGAGTCACTCACATGTCTACACACATTGTGAGGGGAGGCATGGACTGCCTTTATTTTGGACTCTGTTTTTAAGGATATATAGCAAACAGTCTAGGAAGGCAGAATTAAGTTCTCCCTCCAATGAAAGGCAGGCATGCTGACTGCTGATTATAAAAGATTTAGGTTCCTTAAGTTCATGGTTTCTCTGTGAGTGTAGGGGTCTGCTAACTGATGATCTTCTTATCATCCCATGGAAACTGGGGCTTAGGGAAAGAACATGAAAAAATGCTGATACTCTAGCTAGTGTTATTGGTGCAAGTAATTAAATCCTTTGTCTCTGAATGGGAGTCTTTTCCCTTCTGCCAGCATCCATGAAACTGTGGTGGAATAATTTGTGAGCTGGCAAATAAGGTATAATATTAAACCTTTTATAGTTCCTGGCCATAAAAAGCAAAGCAAGACACATAAAGAGCGAAGCAAGTCAAATATTAATGGGCAGAGAAATTATAATTCTTTCACGGAGGTGAAGCAGAAGGGAAAATAGGAAGGGAATATTTGCTGAATTACAACCTAATGTAACAGTATCTATGATTGCATCTATTTAGCAGTTATTCTCACTTGAAATACATACATTTATTGGGAAAACAATAATAAATAAATGCTATGTTTTAACAAGATTTGAAAACATCAATGGAGCCAGTCTTCATAGTGGTTATAAAGTCTCTTTTTCTAGGATGGACACATAAATTGCCCTTCCTTGATTTGCAGATTTTCTTGTTACTTTCTCCTTTTCCAAAGCGTTTTCTCAGATCTTTACTACTAGCTAAATCTTTATAGAGGCAATGTTTATAAGTGTCTTAAAAATACAGAGAATATCTTTAAAGCATTTCAGAGTTGAAATTAAGTACCAAAGTCAGTAGGACCCCTAGGAATATTCTAAAACCAAACCAGAGAAGAAATAAATGTCATTCCTCTTAATACAACCACCACCCTTTGAACTCTACTGCAAGAGCAGGTCTTACCAAAGACAGCATGGTGAAGGATGAATTTAATTTAACTTATAAAAAACACTATTATTTTATTACTCAAGCCATCATTTTTTAAAATTTGCTTATTTATATATATTTTACATCATTGTTCATTTTTGTACAATATTTGCTTTCTCCTCTCAGGTGTAGTTTCAGTAAAATTCCCACCACCAATTCACCCATGCACCATCACCATAGTCCCTTGTGCTCTTCCCTCCCCTGTTTTGATTCTTCCCCCTCCCCCTCCCTTGTAGAATGGCTCTGATTTATAGCAGCCTGTTAATTTATTATTTATATAATGTTTATTTGTTATTATTTTTTTGTGATCCCTCATTTGATTCCCCTATGTTCCTCCTATAAGTGGAAACATCCAATATTTTTCTTTTGCCTTTTGGCTTATTTCACTAAGCATGATCCCTTTCAGCTCCAGCCATGTTGCTGCAAAAGGCATGGGTTTATCTTTTTTGAATGCTGAACAGTATTCCATTGTGTATATATACCACATCTTCTTGACCCAATCATCTATTCCTGGGCATTTGGATTGTTTCCATATCTTACCTACTGCAAATAGTGCTGCAATAAATATAGGGGTTCAAGTATCCTTTTGAATTAATGTTTTTGTGTTCTTTGGGTAGATCCCTAGGAGTGGAATTGCTGGGTCATATGGTAGTTCCATTTTTAGTAGTTTGAGGAACCTTCACACAGCTCTCCATAGTGGTTGGACCAATTTGCATTCCCACCAGCATTGTAGGAAAGTTCCTTTTTTTCCATATCCTTGCCAGCATTTGTTGTTGCTGGTTTTTTTATTATGTGCCATTCTCACTGGTGTGAGGTGGTATCTCATTGTGATTCTGATTTGCATTTCCTGGATTATAAGTGATGTGGAACATTTTATCACATACCTGTGGGCCATTTGCATTTCCTCTTTAGAGAAGTAGCTTTTTAACTCTTCTGTCCATTTTTTGACTGGATTGTTTATTTTGTTTTTGTTGAGTCACATGAGTTCTTTGTAAATCTTGTGATCAGTCCCTTATCAGTTGTATGGAGTTTTCTCCCTATCAGTAGAGTGTCTCTTTGTCGAACCATCATTGTTAAGTCAACAAAAATTCAGAATATTTTCTTGCACTTGTGTAACAACAAGGATTCATAGAACTCTAGACGTAAACTCGCATCTGGAATAGGTACCTCTAGACTGTCACAAAACCCACGTTGAATGCCAGCTTCACATTTGGATGTTTTTCATAAAAGCAGAATTCCTCTATGGATTTCTTTCAGCTTGAGAAAACAGGTACTAATATAGACCATTCATAAAAGTAAATGGCAGAGTGACGTCATCAACATGGCGGTGAAGGGAAGCTAGTATCAACTCTCCCAAAAGAAAAGCTGCCTATAAAGAGATATCAGACAAACCCAGAGAAGATCCAGAAACGCGACATAAATCTAACACCCTCACAGGTGAGTAGAACTTGGAAAGAAGCTAAAAAGACTGATTAAGGAGAAGAAAGAACCACCAGATCACCTCTCCCCTCCCCTCAACACAAAACCGGACCAGGAGACCAAGATGAGAAGCACCTGAGGAAACCCAGAAAAAAAAAAAAAAGGTGAGCAGAGGCGTTTTCCCGGGCACCGCAGAGGGATAAAACTCGAGACTGACACCAGCAGTCCCTCCAGGTAGCAACAGAGCCCTGGAGAGGGCAGCCTGCACTGGGGAAGTTGGTGGGACACGGAATAAAGTCCCAGGCAGCTGCGGTGTGGTGTGGCCCCTCCCCCCACCTCCATTACGGAGCCAGCACTCTAGCTCCTGTCTGGAACAGAACTCTGGGTTAGTGGTCTACCCACCCCTTCAGTGACACTATTAATAGCTAAACACTGGAGGAAACGTGGGAGAAAAAAGAAAAATCTCCCAGCTACAGGTGTGGGGGAAACACAGGACACAAGCTGCATGCCATAGGAACTTTCTGTCCTGTCCCGTGCAAGACAGCGAGAGCTCCCGAGGCAGTTCCACTGTGCTGCTCGCAGAGAATTACCATGGGAGGCGGTCAGTTTCATAACCCACAGATAAAGACTTCGGGCTAGGCTGCTGCAACTGCCCTCCAGGAGCCGTAGAAGTGCGGAACAAAAGCCGCTCTTGGTTGGCACTTCCCGCTCTGCCCCGCGCAGAAGAGGGAGCCAGGTCAGGGCAACCCACAGAGGCAAGCCAAAGCCCTCCAGCGTGCATACCCCACACTGCCACGGCCCTGCCCTCCAGCCGTGCAAACAGCTGCGCCCCACCCTCCAGCTGGCCAACAGCCGCGCCCCCGCCCGCCCTCCAGCTGCCTGCACCGTCCGCGGCCCTGCCCTCCAGCCCTGCACGCGCACAGCCACACCCCCACCCTCTGGTCGTGCCTGCCGAGCCGCTGCCGCCCTCTAGCAAGTAGAACCAAGAACCATGCCTGCCGGCAGCAACAGCACAGGAATGCAATGATCAGAGCAAAGCAGAAGGCCAAAAACAGGAAGAA
>PVIJ01025721.1:0-10224 GCA_004024925.1 Scalopus aquaticus
TGTACAGCAAAAGAGACATTAACCAAAACTAACAGACACCCTACCAACTGGGAAAAGATCTTTGCACACAATACATCTGATAAAAGACTGATAACAAAAATTTACAAGGAACTCACACAACTCAACAAAAACAAAGCCAATAACCCAGTCAAAAAATGGGCAGAAGAGCTCAAAAGGCACTTCTCCAAAGAAGAAAAGCGGATGGCCAACAGATACATGAAAAAAATGTTCAACATCACTTATAATCAAGGAAATGCAAATCAAAACCACTATGAGATACCACCTCACACCTGAAAGGATGGCACACATTAAAAATACAGGCAACAACAAATGCTGGAAAGGATGTGGAGAAAAAGGAACTCTTCTACACTGCTGGTGGGAATGTGAACTGGCCCAACCACTATGGAAAGCTGTATGGAGATTCCTCAAACTGCTCAACATGGAGCTCCCATACGACCCAGCAATACCACTTTTGGGAATTTACCCAAAGGACACAAAAACACCAATTTGAAAGGATACATGCATCTGTATGTTCACTGCGGCACTATTCACAATAGCAAAGGTATGGAAGCAACCCAGATGTCCAAAAATAGATGATTGGATCAAGAAGATGTGGTACATATACACAATGGAATACTATTCATCATGGAAAGAAGACAAACACATGCAATTTGCAGTGACATGGATGGAATTAGAGGGAATCATACTCAGTGAAATAAGCCAGAAAGAAAAAGAAAAATATCGAATGGTTTCACTTATAACAGGAGTATAGGGAGGCCGGGTGTGAGAGAGACACTCAGCGGTGTGGGGTGGGAGGGGAGGATAATGGCACAAAATGGAAGAGAGGAGAATACAGGGGACCATGGAGATGGATCACGGGTGAATTGGTAGTGGGTTGCCCAAGGGAAATACAAAATGTAAAAGACATAAATAACAATAAAAAAAAGAATGTATAGAAGATTATGTTCTTAATATTGTCACTGAACTGATACATTAGTCCTAAACTGCCCACCTCCCTATGTGCTTTATAGATTAAAAAAAAATAAAGTACCAGTGATGTGAGATGTCTCTTGTTCACCTGATGGCTATGTCTGTGTATTAAACAGACCTTAGCTAGTCTGCTTCTCCTTAGAGATAAAGTCTCTGACCTCTTAAAAAAAACCCTCTCACTATCATATTCATCCCATTGCCACTGTCAACACACATCACTACCTTAAATGATGTTATTCTTTGCACAATTACCTCTATCTTCTCTAAATGAATTTTTAACTTCATTAAGGCAGAACCCTGACACAGAGTATCTACTTAAGAAAGGTTTGTTGAATGACTACTTGAATGGATTAGCTAATAAGAGCCTTCTCTCAGCAAAGAAGCTAGGCTCAGATCACGAACATAGGAAAAACACCTCTCAATCATTTCTTCAGCTGTACAAAAAGAACATTTCTCTCCAAGTACTTGCAAGTATAAGTTACTGTGGATTGTAAACCATCTTGTGCTAGTTGGTGAGGATCGTTCTCACCAAAGCCCAAAACATGCATAACTGAGTTTCTATGAAAACAGCAAGAATTTGACCTTTCCTCTTAAAAAAGTGTGCCTCATTGCCATCATGCCACCAGACTGCAAATTCCACCTGCCACTGTCACAAGGTCCCCAGTGCGCCACACACTCAGCTCCTGAAACAACACTGATGGACACTAATGCACATGAGGTTGTCTTTGCAATACTGTTTTTCAACTGTTGTAGGTAAAATTACATACCAGGGAACTAATATCACAATACAGAAACAAAAAGCTTTTCAGTTTTACCCTTACCACCTGATGCATAAAGACCTGTCACCCACAATCCATTTTCCCAGTAGGCAAAGCCTCTTATTTATCCTTCCATCGAAACTAGACCTTGAGATGTGTTTTTTTTTTTCAGTTATCCAACTTATTACCTCAATGAATACATTATCTTTTTTGTCTCCATATTTCACCAGTACTCCTTACACTTCCATTCAACTGAAGTCATATTACTCTTCTTTAAACTTCTATTTTCCCCATACACATCAATAAAGTTTCCCTTCCACTCTAACAACTTGGGTCTCTTCTCCAAGTGAAAAGAATCACAGTTAAATCCAGGCATGATTATAAAACCAATAGCTTTCTCATCACCCCACTCTTTTTTTATTCTCTTTTAGTCTTAATCAGGCACAAGCCAACTGGCAACACATTTTCACCATATGAGGGCTCAGGGTAAGGCTTGCAACCATGTCAGGGTTATTCATCACTCTGATTTAGTAGGCTATCTATAAATGCAGCCTAATGTCCTAGAAATATATTCTTTAAAAAGAAGATAAACTCGCAGATAAAACACACACACACAAATTGATAGTATGAACTCAGTAATGATTATGATTTTTCATGTGACGCAAATATCATATTCAATACTTATAGGAAAAAAAGATTTCCACAAACACATTGTATTTTTTCATTAAATGTTGACATTTCATCAACACAGACTTTTATAAAATGAAACAAAGCATGTAGTAGTGCATGTATATTTTTTAGGGTGATATGCACACAAATAACTTCTGCTTCATTGTTTTTACAAGTCCCAAAGCTCTTTCTGTCCACTTTATCCTCAGAATGTCCAAAAAAAAAAGAGAATAGATTATTATCAACCCAATGATACAGGTGGGAAAATTGAGATGAAATAATTTTAAATTATTTGTCTACATTTCTGTAAGTCAATATCCCTACCTTTCACCATTTTTATGAAATCCTTCTTTCAGTATAACACCTTCATAGAAAATAATAAAGTTGAACCTGGCTATCTCAGTGTTGGGTATTTTTCATCTAATTTGAAAGTCTTTTATATAATAAAAGTGTGCGGTGGTATGTATGGGAACACAGAAAATAGAAAGTAACAGTAAGACAGTATATTTGCATGACTCCAATTCTCTTAGAATACTCAGATAACTCTTGCTGTACCCATGCATTAATACACAATAATCTTACTTGATGGGTTAGGGCCAGCAAATGTATGAACTTAAAGAAATCAATCCAATTATTCTTGGACAGGGCAAAATGTAAAATTCTGGTAAAATACTTCATCTACTTGTACCAGCTGATGTTAATAGCAATGACAAATTTGCTTGCATTTTTATTTAAGAAAACAAAAAGGGGCCTCCCTGGTGGCACAGCTATTAAGTGCTGCGCTGTGGAGCTGTCGGCAGAGGCGATGCAAGTTCATCACCTGGCCCGGGAGATTCCCACATGGCGCAGCAGACCTCTCCTGCCTCACCCGCTGCTCTCCTCAGCAGTGTATTTCCATAGATTTGCCTGTTCTGCTCCCCACTTTGTCTCTGGTGAACCCTCTCGCTGCCCCACACCTCTGGCCTGTACCCCAGCTTGTATGCATAAATAAATAAATCTTTTAAAGAAAAGGAAAACAAAAAGGCTGAAACTGTAATACAAATATAATATCATAATACATCAAATGCCTTCTTTTTAAAAGACAGAAAACTCATAACTGAATAAGACCTCCTGGTTGAAAGCTGCTTTTTT
The DNA here is from genome assembly GCA_004024925.1 of Scalopus aquaticus. NCBI lineage: Eukaryota > Metazoa > Chordata > Mammalia > Eulipotyphla > Talpidae > Scalopus > Scalopus aquaticus. Next base: position 3,549 of record PVIJ01025721.1, read on the forward strand.
AACTGTAACGATTCTGAGACCATTGGAAATACTGACTAGGAGCCCAATAGTTTGATAATGAAGACAAAGATACAAGAATCATCAGGTAGCTGGAAGGGATTATGCTCAGTGAAATAAGTCAGAAAGGAAAAGAAAAATATTGGATGGTTTCACTTATAGGAGGGACATAGGGAAAACAAACAAAGGATCAGGGGGAAAAAAAAAGACAAAACTAGTAGGCAAACTATATATTGGAGACACTCAGCTGGGGAGGAAGAGGGGAGAGGGACCAAAACACGGGAGGGAAGAGTATTAGAGACTATGAGGACAGTTCATGGGTGGTTCGGTGGTGGTTATTTTATGGGGATTACACCTGAGAGAATGAATGACGATGTAAAAAGTATATAAATAATAGTAAAAAGAAATCAGTATTATGCTGCTAAATCTCTCAATTCATTTAAACTTTTGGACTATAAAACTAATTAATGATGAGGGCCTCCCTGGTGGTGCAAGGAGTTAAGAATCAGCACTATGAAGCTATCCACAGCCACTGCAGCATGAGTTCAATCCCTGGCCAGGAAGCTAACCCACATGGCGCAGCAGACCTCTCCTGAGTCTCCCGCTGCTCCCCTCAGCAGTGTATTTCAGTCAATCTGCCTGTTCTGCTCCCCACTCTGTCTCTGGTGAATCCTCTCACTAATACCCGCCTCCAACACCTCTGGTCTACACCCCAGCTCTTGTATGCATAAATAAATAAATCTTTAAAAAAACTAATTAATCGTTACTAGAAGGGAATGGAGAAAGGAGGCAGGTAAACTGGAACAAAAGGGACAATGGTATGGTGAAATACAGAACTGGACATTTAATGGTGAACTTAATGTAGTTTATACCCATGTTGATTCTCAATGATGCATACTTGAAACATAATGTTATAATGCAATGTTATTTCGTAAATATAAAATAAAATGGATTTCAAATTGAATAAAAAGAACTTATTTTATTCCATGAATTGAGAAAGGCATTATATAAATCTAGATAAATTTGCTAAAGCCAAGTAAAAAGAAAAGTGTGTTTAGAACAAAAGGCTGACATATCCCTTTGGAACTAATTCAGCTGAAAGTAATAGAAAAACCTATTTACAGTGACTGAAATAAACAGAAGTTGATTTTTCTCAAATAATAAAATATCCATAAAAGGCAGTTGCAGGCATTGATTCCACCGACCAGTAGTACCATCTGGAACACATATTTTTATTTACCTTTTGTTCCACAACATTTAGCATTGTTATCAGTTGATTTTTGCTGCATCAAAAAAAAAAAGCCTGTCAGAGAATCTGTCAAGACAGCTGAGGAGTAAAGTCACCAGCCTCTCCTTTTCCACACATTCACAACCAATCACAACAAAACAAAGGCATTAAGCCCTGAAAAATAATCGGATGATGACTGCATTTATCAAGAGCAATGGCACAGTAGAAAGGGGTAGGGAAACTGTGATTTACCTATGTGTAGAATGATACCAGGGCAGTAATACTCACAAGGAGGCTGGCTATAGAATGGCTTGACTCTGAGGAGCCCCTCCATAATGCGAACTCAAAATCACAAATCCTCACAAAAGAGGCAATTATTTGCAACCAGAAGCTATGAAAAGTAAAACACCTGCCCATACCAAAAGCAAGACTCAATTGAATGATCCAGCTAATCAGAATTTGGAGCACCCAGATCTTAACAAGAGGAGAAAGTGCCCATTATAAAGTTAAGTACTCAAAAAGCAAAAAGAACAAGTCCTGACTCATGGCTCTGTCTCAACTATAGTTCTTACCCAGCACAAAATCTATTGCTCATCACAGCCTAGAGGTTGAGGCTGTCATCAAACTGTAAGAGAGAATTTGGCCAAGAAGTTGCACTAAGGGAGGGCTCACTGTGGATCCCCAATACATAGTATGGTGTATGCAGCACATTAGGAAGTTTGAACCATTGATGCCTCCTGGAAGCTTTGATGTCCTACTGTCCTCAGGACTTCCTATCTATTATTCCTTACTTGGGTTCAGTGCCCCTGCCATCGAACAGGTGCAAAGGCATCAGTCTATGAAATAACAGACATCTAAAGATCCTGGGTAAAAAGTTTAGGATCATACCCAGCTCTTTGAATAAGGGTATAAATCTAATAAATCAAGATTTCTTTTTTTAAAAAAGGAGCTTATTATTGCAACCCATAAAAATTAAAAATGAAGAGACAGAAAGATATATAACAAATGCTAGAGCTAAAAAACAAAGAAAAACACTCAATCAAGCAGAACTGTGGGATATACCTGATGAGAAATTTAAGATAACTGTTATAACTATGTTTGTTGAATTAAGAAAAAGAATGACCAAAAATAGGCACAAGACAAAAATTAAGAAATGAGACTGCTATAACTAAAATCACTGGATCTAAAATGTATCATAACTGACGTAAAAAATACATTAACAAGCCTCAACCAGTAGGCAAACATGAGTAATAAAAACAATTAGCAAGCCTGAAAGCACAATAGCACAAAACACACAAATAAAACAACTGATTAAAGAATCAAAACAAATGAAAAGAGTGTAAAATCTCTTTGGGATAGCCTAAGGAGAAACGGTGTCCATAATCATGGGCATTCCAGAAGGAGCAGAGAAAGAGAAATGCATAGAAAATTTATTTAAAGAAATCATTGCTGCAAACCATCTCATTCTGGGAACTGAACCAAACCTCCTGATCCAAGATGCCCAAATAGTTCTAAAAAATAAATTAAAAAAAAAAAGCCCAGGCCTCACACTATAAGACACATTATAATTAATTAAATTGTTGAAAACCAATGACAAGGACAGATAATAAAAGCACCAAGAGAAAGGAGAGTAACCTATAAGGGAATAGCAATTAATCTGTCCACAGACATTTCAGTAGAACCTAAAACACCAGAAGGGAATGGCAAGAGATATTTAAAGGGCTCAAAGAAAAATATTACCATCTAGAATCCTTTACTCTGCAAGATTAACAATCAAGATAGAAAGGAATGTAAGTTTCAATAAAAAAAAAATTATCAACGCCAAGCAGACAAGAAAGAAGTATGAAAGAAACTATCATAAAGCAAAAGCAAAATGAATACGTAAGTAAAAGACACTTAAATTGTACAGCATGGAGAAGAGTAGAAATGTGGCCGTTCTGTTTATGAACAGGCTGTCCAATGAGCGACAAAAATAGTCCATCACACACTAATCTCAGGATGAAGGTTAACAGAAGTACTGCTGCACAGAAATGAATAACTTGAATTCACCAATTTAAAAAAAATACACAAACACTTGACAAGTAGATTCCAAAAGAAAGTCCAATCTCTTGCTATTTATAGAAAACACAGCTTACTGACAAAGACAAACATAAACTTAGAGTTAAAAACTGGAAAATAATCAACAAACAAATGGCCATCAAGAAAGTCAGGAACAGCTATACTTACATCAGATAAAACAGATTTACAGCTAAGAAAGATAATAAGATACCGAGATGAATATTACATTAGTCCAGGGAGGACTCTGGCCCATTGGCTCCTGGATATTTCCACCACTGTACTTACCACACTAGTATGAAATGCTTTGCTTGTGTCCCTCTCTTACCCACAAAACAGGGACATCTTAAGAGAAAATATTTTCTCTCATCTGTCTCACCACTGTGATAAGTCACAAACCCACCACATGGTTGATACTCTGTAAATGTTGACTGAATGCCTGAGTGAAGAACTGAATGAAAGAGTGTACAGAATTGAAAGAATAAAGAACAGAATAAATTTAATTTGGTGGAAAAAAATTACAAAATATGCTTTTATCATTAAAGAATGGTTAAGTAGATTCCATTAAATCATTAATCCCGATGGAATGTTTTACCCTAGAGAAGACATGGATATTTTTTAAGTTTATTAACTGAAAATGAAAATATTAATTATTTGTAGGATTAGCATAGTAAGATTCACTGAATTCTACTTTCTAATTTTATTACTGACAGCTTTCTAATGATAGTGGTGAAGACAGTCCCCATAGATCTAAGGAATTCATCCAAACTTCATCAATCCAAAATCCTTGTGAGGAAGATTAATTAGATTAGATTGCTGCTTTCACTCTGGATTCTTTCAGACTGAGCCAACATTAAGCTCCAGAATTATATATGCTAAATTATTTGTATGCATAGCCATATATACTTAATGTAATGCAATGGTGGTTTGGTACCTTACTTTTAAGAAACATTTTTTTTAATCTCATTTCAGTAATATACACTGAATTACATATATAATATATTGCAGCATACTCAGCCAGGCCATCATTATAAGTTTTTCTCTACTAATTGAGTTTTAACAAGTTGAATATATTAGATTTTTAAAAATTAAAAATAATTCTTTAAGGAAAGAGAAAAATAGAAAACTTGTTTTTCTAATTCTGAGTACCTACCCCCCAAATTGGATTATGATGTTAAAAATTCAACATATCATTTTTTCTTAATATCATAAAATAGGGAATAGCCTAAATACCCAAACAATATAAGCATAATTGAGAGCAATGATATATACACTCCAAGTTCTCAAACCTGACTTCCTTTCCTCTAACATACCCCATGAAAGTGATTTTTTTTGTAGTCCTTCATAAATAAAAATAGATGTTTTCAGAAGCAAATAGCTCTATCTTCTCTTCAAACTAATAGACTCATTACATTTGTAATCATCCTTGCCTTTTCTCCTGCTGCAAAATAACAAGTGTCCAAAAATCAAATTTTCCATATTACCCTGTATGTCTTCTACATCCATTTGGATTTGGATTCCACTGTTCTGGATTATTCTGCTCACTCTAAACTTTTCCCTAGCCTTATGCATCACTCTTGCTACTGCTGTATTTTTCCCTCAAACTTAAACTTCAAATGAGCAAACTGTAAAATGCATTCACTTACTAACCTCTCATTCTTTCTTCAGAAGCTACCAATAGTACATTGACCTACAGCAATAATTTTAAATGTTATCAGTGAGGGCAATAATGACTGCACTTCAACTAAATTGAATTAACAATGTTCAGTTCTCACCAAACTTTTCAATAGTGTTCTAGCTCCATTTCCTCTTCTAGTCTTTTAATATTAGAGTTCCATGGTCTTAATACCCAATCTTTTTTCTCTTCTTACACTTAAACTTTAGCCTGATCATTCCATTAGCTGAAATAGCATTGCTAGGTTGACAGCTCACAAGTAAATATCATCAACTCAGACCCTTCCTCTGCATGTGATTTCATCACTTCTGGGAACCCAACATCAAAATAAGAAATGCCTACAATATCTCCCCCACAGTCATAATGTCTCCAGAGTTGTAAACTCTTCCAATCCTTTGAAGCAACTAAGGAACAATTGCTTTGACATTTATCTTATGCTTTATCTCAAAATAACAGATTCAATTACATGGGAATAAACGGCATGCAGGTTTTTAATGCTGGAAGTGGCAGGAAAGAATGGATTAATTCACAATGCCATGTTATTTTTTTCTTCAGATATTTTGAATGTCTGAATTCAGGTTCAGGAAAAGACCTGAGATTGAACTGACCTATACATCGCTGTATCTTACCAAAGTATCCCTGCAGAACCCTGAACTATGTGTTATCAAGTTGACTTAATGAGCAAAAGATAAACTCTGAATGATGGTTGTGGATTACAAAAACAAATGTAAGCCCAATCACAAACAAGAAAAGAAAATTTATTAGTAAATGGAAATGTACGTGAATTTGTTCAGAGTAGCTGCAAATATGAGAAATAAAATGTTTAATAGCACAGCTAACTATCACTTGGGCTTTAGAACTAAGATACATAAATTCAGGAAGAAAAACAAATAGTTCAAATAAACAGGTTTGCTTTGTGTTCAAAACCTGCAGGAAAGAGAAAAGATGTTCCAATGTAGTAAATGAGCCTTGACCCTACATGCATACAATTAAAGGGTTGCCATGACTATAATCTGTAGGAAGTTTTGGCTACATTCACATAACCAAACTTACTCAGACTTTCCAGAACATGAGAACTGGGAAAAGGAACAAATGGCATAGCTCACACCAGTTCTCACCAAGTATCTGAAGACCCAGTCTTTGGAAAAATAGCAATGCACAGTAAGGCATGGGGAAGATACTTCTGCAACTAATTTAGGAAAGTACTTTCTCTATAAAGGTATGATTTATTCATTTAGGCTTTAATTTCTCTGGGGAAAAAAATTGTCTTTCATGGGTCTGGGGCCCAAATTATTTTTAAAGTGTCCTAATTTCAGGTACATTATATTGCTGAGAGTTTGTTACAGATGATGCTGTTGTCTGGTGTTCAAATCTCTGATGAGCTTGTTGAGATTAGGAGGCAGCATCTAATTTGAAATAAGAGATAGATTCATGGGTGAATCTCAGCCTGGTATACCTTGTGGCTTTATAGTTATGTGTTCTAGCTGTTATAGTTCACATAACAGCTGAATTTTGTCCTTTTAGGGCAACAACAATACAGGTTTGTAACTGTCTCAAGAAGATCAGACACCCAAAACTCCCTCACAGTGGAAAAAAACAAGGGAAAAGACAGCAGAAACACCTGTATTTATCTAAAACCCAGACTCTTACTCTAAAACAAATAGCCACACCCCAGGATAACCTCAGACTTGAGTCTACGTCCATTAAGTTAACAATAGAAA
>PVIJ01025722.1:0-10212 GCA_004024925.1 Scalopus aquaticus
GGCAGCGGTGACGCGAGTTCGACGCCCGGCTGGGGAGAATCCCACATGGCGCGGCAGACCTCTCCTGCCTCGCCCGCTGCTCCCCTCAGCAGTGTATTTCTGATCTGCCTGTTCTGCTCCCCACTCTGTCTCTGGTGAGCCCTCTCGCCGCCCCACACCTCTGGCCTGTACCCCAGCTTGTATGTATAAATAAAATCTTTAAAAAAAATTATTTTAATGAAAGCATTTCCAGGAATGTAACTTTACAGACCAAAAAAAAAAAAAAAAGGAAAAGGTCAATTTCAAAATCAGATCAAATCATTTGCTCTGTTTACCCTTTCTGGTCCACTTCTGGCTCTGTCTCCTTTTGGAGCCTTTTCCAGTGTTCTCCTAAGTCACTAGCACCCCCAGCCTCTCTCTCTCCTATTATTCTACCTTCTTCATTGACCTTGTCTCAATAAAAGCTCATAGCTCTCCTTTCATTACCATTCAGTATATATTTGTACTTTTATCTCTTACTAGATTTTAAATTCCTTTTTGAGATTATGATTTATTTTTACTATCTGCACATTGCTCATAATACCTAGCATCTTAGTGGCAAATATTGATACTTACCACTTAAACCAATAACTTAATTCGTTAGCTCAATGGTGTGTTATTTCCAACAAAGTTATTCATTTGAGTAAGTGGTGATGCCAAGCTATCCCAATCGGTCTACAGCAGCCTACAATAAAAACCGTATTTCTTATTTGACTCTCATGGTACATCTGGACAACATAAGCTGTAGCTATGAGGTCATGGAAACCATGAAAACAATTGTGCCAATACACAAAGATGATCCCATGAAAGGCTTCTCTAAGAGTTTATATTCTGAGCACTTTTCTTAAATTGTCTCCTTGTACAATTCAAGAAGATCTTTATTATTGCTCTACTAGGTTAGGTTAAAAAAAATACACCTTCATTTTTCTCTCATAGAAACAATTTTATCCTCCCTGAACTTGGGCCAATCCATTTCAGAACTCACTGTTCTATGATGTCTGGATGAGCAGGGACCTCAGAGGCAGCTGTTCTTACAAAGAACAGTCCTCAAAAAGACCTCAAAGACCAGAGATGGTTCAAAAATAAAATCAGGGCACTGTTCCAAATCCTAACACCTCGTCGGGGAGTTTATTATCCACACAATAGTCAACACAAATCAGTCATAAAACATTTCAAGTCACTAAAATTAAACTTAGTCTGCAGGTATAGTGTTAGACAATTGTGGATGAAGGCATCGTGTAACTAACTCAATAAATTCATTGACTTGACTTAATTTTTCTTTTTTTTTAAAGATTTATTTATTTATGCATACAAGCTGGGGTACAGGCCAGAGGCGTGGGGTGGCAAGAGGGCTCACCAGAGACAGAGTGGGGAGAACAGGCAGATCGAGGAAATATACTGCTGAGGGGAGCAGCGGTCGAGGCAGGAGAGGTCGGCCTTGCCACGTAGGAATCTCCCCAGCCGGTCCTCAAACTCTCACTGCCGCTGCCGACAGCTCCATAGCTGTCCATAGCCACCAGGATGGCCCGACTTAATTTTTCTTTTTTTTTAGATAAAAGTATATAATGAGTCAGAAAGAAAATATTTAGTATCTACTATGAAAAAGTCAGCATGATCATGTATACATGCAAAAATCTTCACATAAATTAAAACATAAACCTGAAGAACATTCTAAAAGAGTTAAACTGCTGTTTTATCAAGTCTCTTAAACTACTTTGATTATACACTGTTTTATGTTTAAGTTTCACTTTCAACATAGCAGATGACAGCAGAACATGGATAAACTTACTTGCCCCACTTTGCCCCAAATTGAAATCAGGAAAAGATTTTTAATTGCTCAAACCCTGTTTAACCTACTGTGTAGTACTTTCTGAGTTATAATTGGCGGGAATGTTGGCAAGATTAGAGCAATATGGTCCACATAGTGATCAAGATCAAATAAAAGACCTTTTATCTAGTAGCTTGACGAATTTACATTCTGTTGCTCAGCTAGATCAGATTGGGGAGTACGCCTGCTATTTCTTTTGTCTTTCTCAAGATAAATTCAATTTTCTGTATATATTAGATAATGCTGGTTAAATGAAAGACTGTCATATAGCTCAGATAATAGAAAAAGAATCTAATACTAAATCATGAAACACCTGTGAATCATGGGTAATGTCCCTGACACCTACCTTTATTTTATGTATATATATATTTTTTTTAATTTATAGTCTATACATTATTGTGTATCCCCTATAGGTTTCCCACCAATTCACCCATGAACCATCACCACAGTCCCTTGTGCTCTTTTCTCCTCTATTTTGGTCTCTCTTCCTCCCCCTCACCTGTAGAATGTCTCTTATTTGTGGTTGCCTGCTAGTTTTTTCTTTTGTTATGTTTTGTGTGCTATTTTCTCCTTCTGATTTCTCATTTAGAATCTTATAGTCCTCCTATAAGTTATACCATTCGATATTTTTCTTTTTCTTTCTGGCTTATTTCACTGAGCATGATCTCTTCTAGTTCCATCCATGTTGCTGATAATTGCATTCGTTTATCACTTTTGATTGTTGTATAGTACTCCATTGCGTACATGTACCACATTTTCTTGATCCAGTCATCAATTTTTGGGCATTTGGGTTGTTTCCATGTTTTAGCTATTGTAAATATGCTGCAATAAACATAGGTGTGCATGTGACCTTTTGGATTAATGTTTTTGTGTCCTTTGGGTATTTTCCTAGGAGTGGAATTGCTGGGTCATATGGAAGCTCCATTTTTAAGTTGTTTGAGAAACCACCATTCAGCTTTCCAAAGAGGCTGGACCAGTTTGTAGTCCCACCAACAGTGCAGGAGCATTCCTCTTTCTCCATATCCTTGCCAACATCTGTGGTTTTCTGTTTTTTTAATGTGACACCTACCTTTATCTACACCTAGATAAGTCTTTTTAATCATCAAAATTCATCAGAAGCTTACATCCTTGATTTGTCACTCTCTATCTTCTCTCTCCAAATTCCTACAACACTTACATTATACTCTCCAAACTATACAACTTAGGAAAAATTCAATGGCTGTGAATGTTTCCTCCTGGTTCATCTGTTCTGTCTTATCTCCACCACTTTGGGAGATTGTAAGTCTCTTGAAGGGAGAGAGTGCCTCTTTGCTTTCTGTGCCTTCTAAAGCAACTAACACTATCTGCAGAACAGAGTAGGTGTCCTGTCAACTGCAATAAAAATGTAAAGATGAGGCATAATTCAACCTTCATGAAAAGAAGTCTTGCTTTATTTTAAATGCTCTTATTTTAATATTAAATTACTATCTATTTAAAATTAAAAGTAAATTTAATGAACTATTTCATTAACATTATTTAAAATGCTATCCAAATTGCTAGCCTCTTTCCAATACTGGAAATCGATGTCCTCAAAGGATACCTATGTATTTTCTGTAAATCCTAATAAAATATTTATGTGATTTTAATGATTACTTGAGGTCTATGCTACCTAAGATGCATCAAGACACAAATATAAAGGGTGGGGAGAGAGATGTAATTATAAGCTTAGGTGTTTTGTATGTCTTTTCTTGCATGCAGCTGCTATTGTCTCTACTTATCATTGATGTGTCATTTTACATTCTGTCAGCAACGATTATTCCTAATTATATATGGGAAAATAAATTGTAATATGTGTTTAATACAAACAATCTATCACTTAGGTAGTCATGTCAAATGGTTTAAAACTAACAAGAACAGGTTAGGGCACAGAAGTATAACATGAAAAGGCATCTTCCATTTTTCTTAATCTTGATTTAAAATTTAACCCAAATTTGGGGGCCTCCCTGGTGGCGCAACGGGTTAAGTGCAGCACTCTGAAGCTGTCCAGAGTCACTGCAGCACGAGTTTAATGCCCAGCCAGGGAGATTCCCCCATGGCGCAGCAGACCTCTCCTGCCTCACCCGCTGCTCCTCTCAGTAGTGCCCGCTGCTCCTCTCAGTAGTGTAATTCGGTCGATCTGCCTATTCTGCTCCCCACTGTCTCTGGTGAGTCCCCTCACCACCCCACACCTCTGTCCTACACCCCCAGCTTGTACACATAAATAAATCTTTAAAAAAATAAAATAAAATTTAACCCAAGTGTGTTAGCATTTTTACTAAATAATTGCATCACCATATGACACAGAATTCTTTTTGATTAGATGACACATCCCCCTACGCTTGCTTAAGGATCCTCACAGATATTAATCTCTTCCCTGTGATTTTCTTTTTTTTTCTTTTTTTTCTAATATATATATATATTTTTTTTAATTTTTTTTTTAAAGATTTATTTATTTATACATACAAGCTGGGGCACAGGCCAGAGGCGTGGGGTGGCGAGAGGGTTCACCAGAGACAGAGTGGGGAGCAGAACAGGCAGATCAGAAATACACTGCTGAGGGGAGCAGCGGGCGAGGCAGGAGAGGTCTGCTTCACCATGTGGGATTCTCCCCGGCTGGGCGTCGAACTCGCATCGTGCGCCGCCGACAGCTCCACAGCGCAGCGCTCAACCACTGCGCCACCGGGGAGGCCCTTCTAATATATATTTTTATTGTTATTTATATCTTTTACATTTTGTATTCCCCTTGGGTAACCCACCACCAATTCACCCGTGATCCATCTCCATGGTCCCTTGTGTTCTTTTCTACTCCATTTTGTGCCCTTATCCTCCCCCTCCCCCAACCCCCCCAAGTGTCTCTCCTATTTGGTTTCCCTGTAGTTCTGTTATAAGTGAAACCATTCGGTATTTTTCTCTTTCTTTCTGGCTTGTTTCACTGAGTATGATCCCCTGCGATTTTCATCTCCGATATTTGGCCACTTAGTTCTACCCCATGGTAGGACAGGCCAAGGAATCCATCAATGGGCTTCAGCGCAGGCAGTTTGTAACTGACAAGATATTTGGGCAATTGATTTCCAAAGAAAACTTAGTTTAGTTTTTTGTTGCCAATCTCTGCTGATCATTCTGGTTTTGCAATGGCTTCCTCTGCCTTGTAAATAACAACTGTTCCTTCAAATAAGTCCAATACAAATACATATTTAAAAAAACCAAACCTTTATTCTGCAATCATCCTATTAAAGAATTACTTACCCTGAGTGCATGGACATGCACATGCTATTTATAAAGCAGACTTGGCTAGTATTACTCCTTAGCTAAATTCCATCACTGTTAATAAATTTAGAAAAATGAAATCAATGAACACAAAAGTAACATTATGGACCCTCAAAATATTGCCAGACTTGCGCAAATCTGCTTGTGACCAATGTGGCAACTATTTATTGACTAAAGCTTATCTCCTTTGCAAGGAAATGTAAGGGTTCCCATCAATGACTGCAACATTTTCTCTATGAGATAATCAGCAGTTGAAATTTCAGGAGGACTGCTATTTTTCAGACTCTCACAGAGTCTTTTGAGAGGTCACTCACACCTCTCCAATCCTTTGCACGTGATGAAAGCCAAGCCTTTCAAATTGTAATACCCTGCTGTCAAAAGTAAGGGGGCACATGACACAGGAAGTTACTGTGTCCAGTCACTCCATGTGCAGTGCATTGCTGCTTCTCCCAGAAGACTTGGAGAATGACAAGCAAATATCTGTGATTGGATGAGTTCTCCAGTATTTCAGGAGAATGGGTATGCACATAGAAACTGACTGTGAAATAGGAGGTGAAGGAAAACATGTTGTATGTTAAGAGAAAAACTGGTTTGATCAGAGGAGAGTGAGAAAAGGTATTATCACCTTTTCTCTAATCATAAGACAGTATTATTGCCAAGGAACAGAAGACAAAGGAAAAAGCAGATGGTGATATTCTAATGACATAGAATCAAGATTCTAAGCCTTTAGGGTCCTATTGCTCTCCATGACCACTAACCTATTAATAATAAGCCAAATATAGAACAACGGAGACCACATTCTTCATCTCCTGTAAGATGACACAACTATTCATCTTTTGTGAGAGGGAGGTCATAGAAAAACCTGGTTTATGAGCAAAAGGAGTCTGGAAATAAACACTCCTAGTTTGTCATTAGCCATTATGAATAAGGCAGCAAAATTAATTTATTTTAATGTTATACCCAAGAGGCGCATGTTTTCCTTTCCATGTGATTACAAAAATACTGCATATCCCCTGAGGAAAGAAGTCCTTTTTTAGACTTCAAGAACAGACAACCCAATTTTCTCCAAGTTTGTTTTTTCTCCTTTGAGAGCACACTTAATTTGTTAATGTAGGAACGTATTTGTCACCAATAAAATTCATCTTCACTCTATAAACAGACTGCCTGAAATTAGTCCTGATAGAGGGAAAGCTAGGAGGAGTACACTTGGTTGCATGTTATGAAAACATAATTCAATAGTTTAATTTGTAATATGATTTTTATATCCATCTATTATGCAATCATACTGGAAAAAATACTAAAATACAAAAAAGATACCAAAACCATGCTTTTATTCACTTCTACCAAGTATTGGCTTTTTATGATGATGGGGCAAAAAAGCAAACTGTTCTTTCACAGGGGTTTCTCTGCTGTTAAATGAGTCTAACACTGTCAGATGTCAAGGTATGTTGCTTTCAACATTACTACAAATCAGCAAACAGTGAAATTGTGACTATTTGGAAGACACTATGTTAAGCATTTCTGAAAGAAAGAAAAATGAGTGGGACAATTCAGCTACCCTGTCCAGTTACACACAACCTAACAGGGACACCCACGCTGGCATAAATAATTGAATGAAGGCAATGGCAAGAGACCGTTAGGTAAGCCCACTTTTCAGCAGCAAATAGCAGGAACCCAAATTAAACTAGTTTAATGATAAGGAAATTTGGTGTAATGAAAAGAGGAAGTGCTGCAGGCTGAGGCTCCACTGTGCTGCAGGGGCATACTATGTCCCATCTCCCCAAGCTGCCAATCACAACACTGTCTTCTCAAGGCTGGTGGCCTTGTCCAGAACTGACTGCCAGCAGCAATCAGGGTAACATGCTTCATAATTCACATCCAGCAGGCAAGAAAGGTTGGATTCCTTCTATAAAATAGCTTCCCTTGTATTGCACTGGGCCATATCGGAGTTCATGGTTGATGGGACTGGACCACCTTGATTGACTTACATTAATCCACAGAGCAGAAGAGAGTCTGAGAAGTTGAACACAATGTCCATTCAAGTATGATAAAGGAATTAGACCCATTCCTGTTCCCCAAACCTGGGTAGCTTCCTTGGAGTTTGGTAGGTTATCAGAAGACACAGAATTACCAGCCATGGTAGGCAATAGGCATCACTTAGTATGGGAAAAATGTTTTAAAGCCTCCAAGAGATGATTCATTATGCCTCTGTGACATTTCTAAATTTGGGTAAGAGGAATACCTCAGTATTCTCCCTTTCTCCCAAAGTCAGATAATCATTCTAAAGTGGCTGCCAAGCATTTTTTAAACTGATATTTCTAGCTCCTTCCAAAACAGTCTGTCACTAAACTCACCCACTTTACATAGGAGGGGGAGAACGAGGAGAAATTGCAGCGATATTACTTTTTATAGAGACGTTAATTCTTCAGTTTTGTCAGCTTAGAAGGGTAATAAGATACTTTCAGTCTTATTATGCTTCTTGTCTGTGGGCACCCTGCCCTATTCTGAGTCCACACCTGGTCCTTTGCACTTAATTATGAGATTGCTTCTCTTTCTTTTTTAAACTTTTAATGTCCACAATATGCTGCACGCTGGTCTAAACTCATAATGGATGTTAGAAACTCGTTACATGCAAAACTCATTTACTTTTCATAACATCCCCCAAAATAGGTATTATTGTTACCATCACTTTACAGATGAGAAAACTGATTCACAGAGAGACTGAGTAACTAGTCCAAAATCACACAGCACTCAAAGGCAGCTAGGATTTGAACCTATGTACTCAAGGTCCAGTGTCTATGTTCTCATCCACAATAACACATTATGGGTAATGCACAATTCCCCATAAACTATCAACTTTCCAGACCAAAAAGTAATGCTTTATCATTTAGTAAAACCTCTCTGAGATCAAATTTTTCCCATTAAAGAGCACAGAGACATTAGGTAAACGGCTTATGATCTCAGGGAACACTGAGAATGTGAACTTACATTTTATTTCAAAAGCAATACTTTTTCCCTCTGTCCACTGAAGTTTCCAGAGATTCTCCAAAGCAAGACCAAAAAGGAGAAAGAACTCCTTCCTCCAAAATCCTCACTCTTCCTGGGAGATAATGTCCTCTTTAAATAATAAAGATGATTGTACATAAATAACTAAATATCACTCAGAGGAATTTCTCTTCTCTCAGATCTTTTAAGTATAGACACCAGAGAATAACAACCTAAATACTAAATACAATGAAAGCTATTGAAAAGAAACCCACAAAGGGCCTCCCTGGTGGCACAACGGGTTAAGTCTCAGCACTATGAAGCTATATGCAGCCACTGCAGCATGATTTCAATCCCCGGCCAAGGAGTTTCCCATATGGTGCAGCAGACCTCTCCTGCCTCGCCTGCTGCTCCCCTCAGCAGTGTACTTCAGTAGATCCGCCTGTTCTGCTCCCCACTCTATCTTTGGTGAATCATTTCACCACCTCACACCTCTGGCCTACACCCCAGTTCTTGTATGCATAAATAAATAAATCTTTTTTTAAAAAGGAAAGAAACCCAAAAAACTATAAAACACCCTTTATCCACCCTTGATAGAAACATGATCACAAATTAAAGTATCTTCTCCAGTTTTCCCTGGAAAAGAAAGAATGTCACCCCCGCCCCCCGCAATGCACCCGGGGAGAAAGTTTCTGGAGCTCTGTGGAGTTACTGGGCACATCATTTTTGTATTTGCAAAGCACACCAACTCTAAGTGATGTGAGGTTCGTTTCTGCTTCTGACGGTGTAAACCTACAGGGCCAGGCTTCTAGCTGGGGAACAAGCTTCAGGAGAAGGCTAATTGTTTGCTAAGGCTGAGCCTTTGTTTGCTGTGTTCCCATGAATAACTTATAGCTGTGCAGCCTCATGAACAGTGGCCCTGACACTGCTGATGTGAACAGCATCACACACAGAATCCCAATCCACCCTCCTAGGAGAAAATGGAATATCTGTTCGTTTCACATTTCACCAGGATAGGCTCTTCAACTGCCACAACGGCTGTATCTAACAACTGATAAAAGAAATTCAACTAGAAAGCTTGGGAAGCAGACTTTGGCAAAAGCTGATAGGGGACGAGTCTGTAGGAAGCAAAGGATTCTCTAGAAGGCACCGCTCTCCTCATTCACTCTTTTCTTGCACAACCACAACTAAGACTCTAACTTCACAGCTGATCTAAAAGGATTTTGTGAAAAACTTTTAGCAAATATTTCCGTAGGCTGGTACCCGCTCCTAATCAATACTTATTAAGAACTCATTGAAGCTGACACTGATCAATATCACAGTGCCCCTTTCTTCTTAAGTAAGGACTATCACCTCCAGTTCAGTCCTATTCAATTCAAAACAGTCACTGAGAACCTCCAATGTTCCTGTTCAAGGAATTTAATGATTAGTAAAATTAAGTCCCTGCCCACTGAAGACTTAAAATCCAGCAGGGGAGCAGCTATAAACTGAAAACATGGACTGGGATGACTGCTCTACCACAGAGAAACCCAAGGGGCTCCTGGGAAGCAGAGGTCTCTAAACCTGCCTGGAGGACTGTTTTATTGACACCACTTGCAGACCCAGGGCTATATACATCTGTCACCTTATTTAATCCTTGCAACAACCATTTACAGGAGGCTTGTTCTATTACAACATAATTTTTCAAGTAAGGAAACCCAGGCTCAGAAGGGTTAAGTGATTTGCTCAATCTAACAAAGCAAGTGGCAGATATAAAATTCAGCAGCCCAATCTAACCACAAAGACCATGCTTTTACTTATAAAATTGTATTGTTTCTCCACAGCAATTTGAAAAGGTTAATGTTCAGGATTGTATTCATTTATTATCCAAGAAATATTGGACAGCACTAAAAGGGATATAAGTAGTACACAAGGGTGGTTTTAGATTTCTGGGGTTTGTCTTAGAAGATCACCATAAGGGAAATTTAGAATGAGCTCATTCAGTCAGTCAGTTATTCTGGAAATAATTGTAGGACACTGTTATATACCAGACATCATGTTTGGTTCTAAGAATACAGAGTGATGAAAAGAAGGAAGGGAGGGTGGGAGGGAGGAAG
>PVIJ01025723.1:0-10212 GCA_004024925.1 Scalopus aquaticus
TGTCATATATCACCTTTATTATGTTGAGGAATGTTCCTTCTATCCCTAGAATTTCGAGGACTCTCATCATAAAGGGATGTTGGACTTTGTCCAATGCTTCCTCAGTATGTATTGATATGATCACATGGTTTTTATGTTTCTTTTTGTTGATGTGTTGGATTATGTTTATTGATTTTCTGATTTTGAACCATCTTTGTGCACTTGGGATACATCCCACTTGGTCATGATGAATTATCTTTTTGATGCATTGCTAGATTCTATTAACTAAAATTTTATAAGGATTTTTGCATCAGTGTTCATTAGAGAGATTGGCCTGTAGTTTTCTTTTTATGTGTTGTCCTTGTTCAGT
This sequence comes from Scalopus aquaticus, assembly GCA_004024925.1. Classification (NCBI taxonomy): domain Eukaryota; kingdom Metazoa; phylum Chordata; class Mammalia; order Eulipotyphla; family Talpidae; genus Scalopus; species Scalopus aquaticus. Next base: position 350 of record PVIJ01025723.1, read on the forward strand.
TTTGGTATTATGGTAGAAAAACTAATCAAAATAATCAATCAATTTAGTAAAGTATTGAGATACAAGATCAATACATAAATATCAGTAGCTTTCCTATATGCAAACGATCAATCTGAAGAGGAGGAAATCAAGAAAACCACATCTTTACAATTGAAACCAAAACAAAAAAAAAATAAATACCTGGGAATAAAGGAGGTGAAGAAACGATACAAAGAAATCTATAAAACACTATTGAAAGAAATAGAAGAATACACAAGGAAATGGAAAGACATCTCCTGCTCATGGATTGGAAGAATTAACATTATCAAAATGGCTATACTACCAAAAGTAATTTACAGATTCATTGCTATTCCAATAAAAATCTCAATGACATTCTTCAAAGAGATAGAACGAGGTAAAACTTCATCAGTACAAAGTTCATTGGAATCACAAAAAAACTCGAATAGCCAAAGCTCTCCTGACCAAAAAGGAGATTGGAGGTGTCACATTCCCAGATCTCAAATTATACTACAAAGCCATAATAATAAAAACTGCATGTACTGGAACAAAAATAGACACACAGATCAATGGACTGGAATAGAGAACCCCAAAATCAAATCACATACATATGGGCAAAAATCTTTGATAAAGGTGCAAATAATATGCAGTGGAACAGTTTGTTCAACATTGCAGTTGTTCAACATTTGGTGCTGGTCAAACTGGACAACTACATGCAGAAAAATGAAACTAGACTACTTACTCACAACATGCACGGAAACCAATTCAAAATGGATAAGAGACTTGGACATAAGACCTGAAACCGTAAAATGTAAAGAAGAAAACATAGGCAAAACAATACATGACATATATCTTAGTAACATTTATAAAGACCCATCCCCCAAAGCAAAGATAATGAAGGAAAAGATCAACAGCTTGCATTACATCAAACTAAAAAGCTTCTGTACAGGAAAAGAGACATTACCAAAACAAACAAACAGCCTACTGACTAGGAAAAAAATATTGTACTCCATACAAAAAACAAGGGCCTGTTCACAAAAATCTTCAAAGAGGGCTTCTTTCCTGGTGCTGCAATGGGTAAAGCAGAGCACTGGCGAGCTGTCGGCAGCTGTAGCACAAGTTTGATGCCCAGTCGGGGATATTTCCCACATGGCACAGCAGACTTCTCCTGTCACTCTTGCTCCACCCCTCAGCAGTGTTTTTTGGTCCATTTGGCTGTTCTGTTCCCCACACTGTCTCTGGTGAACCCACTCACTAGCCTGCACCTCTGGCCTGCATGCCAGCTTGTATGCATAAATAAATAAATCTTTTTTAAAAATCTACAAAGAACTCACATGAATCATCAGACACAAAGCAAAAAGATCCAATCAAAAATGGGTAGAACTTAAACGACACTTCTCCAAAGAAGAAATGAAAATGGCCAACAGGCATATGAAAAAAATGTTCACTATCCCTCATAATCAGGGAAATGCAAATAAAAACCACAATGAGATACCACCTTCCACCAGCGAGAATAGCACATACTTAAAAAAAACAGGAAACAACAAATGTTGCCAAGGATATGGAGAAAAAGGAACTCTCCTTCACTGCTGGTGGGAATGCAAGCTGCTTCAACCACTATGGGAACCTGTATGGCGTTTTCTCAAACTGCTAAAAATGGAGCTTCCGTAAGGCCCAGTAATACCACTTCTGGGAACCTCGCCATAGGACACAAAAACATTAATCCAAAAAGATACCTGCACCCGTATGCTTATTGTGGCACTGTTTACAATAGCTAAGATATGGAATCCACCCAGATGACCAAAAATAGATGATTGAATCAAGAAGATGAGGTACATATACACAATGGAATATTATTCAGCATTCAAAAAAGATACATGCAATTCACAGAGATATGGATGGAGCTAGAAGGGATCATGCTCAGTGAAATAAGCCAGAAATACAGAGAAAAATCAAATGTTTCACTTATTACATACAGGGGAACCAAATGAGAGAGAGACAGTCAGCGAGGGAGGGTCCCCCCTCCCTTCCTCCAAGAGCATTCACGAAGTGTCTGCAGGGACGGCGACACGGTGGGCTCCAGCTCAGGCCCCTCTGACTCTGGCTGCTTCCCACCTGTGCTCGTCTTTCCAAATGGAGTTTGAAGTAGGACCCTAGTGTGTAATAATGATTCAAGACCGCAATCTATCCCCTATTTGTAATGAACCTGGGAAACGGACACTGACATAGAATGTCCTAATTAATTCCTTAATGCTGTATGTGTGAGATCCATTTTCTTTATTTAAATTGGAACCCCAGTCTGCACTCTACAATGGGCACTATAACACAGTGATGGCAAATCCTGGTAAGCTGGGAGGTGTAACCCCACACCCCTGAATCACACATGCTGTGAAACCCTATTATTGCAATCAAATCAAATCAAATCAAAGAGCAGTCCAGATACAGATTGAACATAAGATAAACTAGAACCGTCATTAAATTAATATGACATTAATCTTGGGGGTAATTATGTAAAACAGACAATCAGATCTGAAGCCTCTTATATAATATAGAATCAAGGAAAAATTCTATTCATGTATTACACATTTCTGCATACTAATTTTTTCTTATAATTAGAAAAAAAATTGGGTTAAATTATAGAGAGACCATTTCCTCCTCCTTTTCCTCTGTCTTAGTCCTCGACACTCCCTTCTTCTTTCCCTCCTGGTCCCTCCCCTCGCAACCTGTCCTCTCTCTGGGCTCCCTGTTTCTCTGCTTTGTTTCATTTCTTTTTTTTTTAAAGATTTATTTATTTGTGCATACAAGCTGGGGTACAGGCCAGAGGTGCAGGGCAGCGAGAGGGCTCACCAGAGATCGAGTGGGGAGCAGAAAAGGCAGATGGACAGAAATACACTGCAGAGGGGAGCAGTGGGTGAGGCAGGAGAGGTCCTCCACACCATGTGGGAATCTCCCTGGCCGGGCATGGAACTCACATCGACGCTGTTGAGAGCTCTAGAATGCAGCGCTTAACCGCTGCGCCACCAGTGAGGCCCAGCTTTCTGTTTCTTTTTGACATCACCAGCAAGATCATTTTCAACAAAATTCTCATCCTTTGCTTTCATGATCGCCACCCTTTTATGCTATAATACTATATGGTATGTGTTATGGAGTCAGAAAATTTAATCATTGTTAATATTTATCCTTAATAGCTCATAGTGTTACAGACCCATGAAGTCACATCCAAAGGGCTGTGTCTCGGGCAGGAGCGAGGCGGTGTTGCTCCGGGGTAGACCCGGCCCAGGAAGAGGCTGGTGAGTGTGGCGCGCGGCAGGCTGGGGGCTCTTCCCCAGAGGCCCTGGGAAATGCGGCTCATCTGGGATCTGTGCGCTTCTGCTGAGGGAGCAGAGCAGCTGAGCTGGCGAGGAGCGGCTGTGCCAGGCTGTCCCAAGTGTCACCTTTCAGTCTCCAACACTCGCCTCCCAAGGACCGGAGAAAAGTGATTTCTTTTGTGATCAATATCAGTATATATTTCTCAACAAATATTGAGACAAGAGTTTATTTTCTTACTTCAAGAAAATGCACAGCAACTCCTTATCCTTTATCTTCTTCTGATTTACTAGGCTGAAAGATATGGCTGCTAGAATAGCTCATGTATTTTGACCAATGTCTCCACAAGTTCTGCTGGGGGTGGATGGCCTGGGAGCCCTTTGCTCTGGTTGGCGGGGAGGCTGCCCACCCTGAAATTCTGGCTCTTGCAATCTGCCCTGACCCCTGGGGCTAGAGGAAACCAGAAATGACGGGCTCGCTGATACACAGAACTTTCTTCAGGGGACGCTAAATTCGCAGTCCTGGATGGCCAGGGAAGGACCCACAGGGCAGGGTCTCCCCAAGACAGCCTGGCCCGGCCCCTCCTATGTCTCGGCTAATGATGAGGGAAGTTACGTGATGTTGTTGAAGCTCCTGGGCGCCACCAAGCTGAGCGTCTGACCCTTCTGGAACCCTGTGGTGATCAGACCATGGTGGTCGGGCGGCTCCCTGAAAGCCAGGAGTTCACCTTCAGTTTGAACCAGGGGTGCAGGGCGATGTCCTTGATTTTGCCACAGACTTGGGGGTCCAGCCCCATGATCTTACTCAGCAGGTCTGCACACCTGACCTAGAGTTAGGTGGGCACGCAGAAGCTGCCACTGACGACATGTTGCCTCTGCTACCACAGGTCGTCCACAGGAAGGGCAGCGAACCAGGAGGATCAAGTTTGTAGCCCACCCACAGTGCACGTTTTACAGGGTAGGGAGGGGGGCTCCCCGAAACTCCCCTTCTGCATAAGTTGTGCCACCTGCCAAGTCAAGACAAAACACACTCTAGTGTGTAAGAGCTTTTTTTTTAAAAAAGATGAATTTATTTATGCATATAAGAGCTGGGGAGTAGGCCAGAGGGGTGAGGGGTGAAGGGGGTGTCCTCCCTGGAACAGAGGGGGAGCAGAACAGGAGGATCCACTGAAATGCCCTGCTGAGGGGAGCAGTGGGCAAGGCAGGAGAGGTCTGTTGCGTCATGTGGGACTCTCCCTGGCCAGGGGTTCCAATTCCATAGCTGGGGGCAGAAAATATAGGGGGTGTCCAAGGGCAGGTGAATTAATTGGTTTCGCATTTAGCCAGGACCGTTGTGTCCCTTTCAGGTCTGTGTCACCATTACGGGACCAAGGAGCCAGTGAAGACTCTCCACAGTCTCTCTGCTCCCTGTGGCTCCTCCAGGTCGCCTCTGACTCTCCATCCCGCTTTTCTTCCTGGTCTCCTGGGCAGCTCCTCTCCTCCCCCCTTCGCTCTGCCTCCCTTGGGTGAAACAGGGAAGCTGGCACCTTGCCTTGCCCAGGGGAACCCACCCTCACAGTTCTACTGTAGTGTAGCTGGGTTTGATTGGTGCCATTGTGCTTGTGTATGTGTCTGTGTATGTGCATCTTGTACTAGTGAATTTTTTTTGTTATTGGGTGACTTTTTGGAGACTGTTTCTTTAATAAATTGCTTTTGATCATGAGAAGATTTTCTATGAGGAGACACAGCCCTGCGGTCTCTGCTGTGAGGTCTTATTCCGGGTGCTCAGGTGCAAGAGTGAGAGATCTCAGTGCTGTCCTGGGCAGCGTCTGTCCCTGGGCAGCTGCGATGAGCCACTCTCTGCACATAACTGACACGTGAGGTGAATTTCATTGCCTGCGCCCCTTAGGCCTGGGAGTCTGTCGCTTCTTCCTTGCTGCCTCCTGACTGGCCTAAAACTGTCTACAAAGCCTGGTGCTACTCAGAATTGTCTCCTCTGTGTCCTCACTTTCATGGGGCTACAGGGATTTTGTTGCTTCTCAAGACCCACAGCCGGTCGGGATGCTCAAAAGACACTAAGGAATGAGAATTAAATACTAGTAAGAAGGGGCCTGACTTTCACGTGGACGTAAAGGGGAGCGAGTCCTCTCAGTGCCTTTTCTTGTTTCGTGTGGTTAGTCGGGGTGTGGCCAGCCAGGTTCCCGTCTCTTCAGTGAGGGGAAATCCCTGACACCACATCCGAGTGTCCTTCTTGGCCCTTCTCTGGCACGTAGTTCCAGGGCATCTCCTTGGGGTCTGATCTAGATGGACATAAAACTGTTGCGTAATCATGAAGAGTGTTCAGGGTCCATTAGATTTTATATGTACTTCAGAGTCACTTGAAATATCGTCCTTTTTTTAACGATTTATCCATTTATGCATACAGGAGCTGGGGCGCAGGCCAGAGGTGTGGGGGAAAAGATTCACCAGAAACAACGTGGGGAGCAGAACAGGCAAATCCACTAGAATACACTGCCAGGAAGCAGCGTGCGAGGCAGGACAGGTCTGCTGCGCCCTGTGGAAGCTCCCTGGCCGGGGATCGAACTCGTGCTGCAGTAGCTGCTGATCGCCCCATAGGCTGAGACTAAACCCTTGTGCCACCAGGGAGGCCCCGAGATATCATCTTAATTCAAGTAAACATGTGAAATTTCATCTACCAATACCAAGGAGTGTTGATTCTTACTTGAACTTACTAGAACGTGAAAAACACTAAATATGAGTGTTCTTTCTAATTATTTATATATGGTTTAGGCAGCGCAGGACACAGCCTGCCTGGGTTTCAGATGTGCAGATTCTCACTTCTTCAGTCGTGGTCACCACACACACCGCCACCCCTGCCCACAGTGGCCTCACAGTCCTCTTCCAGCCCTGATGCCAGTCCTAGCCCAGCTGTTAGATCTTGGGTGTCTTAGTAATAATTACATGGCATATTTTTTGGCACTTAGAAAATTTCCTCGTTAAAGAAAGACGCTAGCATAGTTTTCCAGACTTTAAACATGAAGGCAATAAAATGCGTTCTGTTCAGTTTCATAGGGAACTGAAAATTGGTGGATCAGAAGACGCAGTTGGGATGGATTCATATTCCCCTCACAGGCCTCCCTGCCCTGAGCTCCACCACTGCAAGGGTGTCCTAACCGGGATCGGATCCAGAAGCTTCTATGGATGCTGGAAGAAATCCAAGCGGAGACGCACAGGGGCTGGCCTTCCCGGAGCTTCCATCTTTACGCCACTATCTCACGGCAGAAAGCGCCACATCAGGGAGCGCATCGGAGGTTTCCTTCTGCCCCAGGAGTCAGGGCAGAGGGAAGGGATAAAATTTTGTTGTTGCCAGCCGCTCAGCAAACCCAGAGCAAAGGACAACCACCTCTGCGCGCCCCAGCAGGGGAGCACCCGAGTGCAGGGCCTCCCTTCTATGACAGTCCCCCAGGAAGAGGACAAGCCCAGAGTGGAAGAAAACCCCTGCGTGCCGGTCCCCCGCGGGAGAGCAGTCACGTGACGCACGGCAGGCGCGCGCCCCGGGCTGGTCACCCCCTCTGCGTCAATTCCACAGCGGGAGAGCAAAGCGCGTGTGGGACCCCCCAGTCCATGCCGACCCTGGCCAGGGTGGCTTGAGCATGACCCGGGAGCTGAGGAGGACACGCCATCGTAGCTGACGGGGCAGGGGTGGCTGCAGGGAGGCGCTGCCAAGGACGGCTCAGCTGTACAGAGCCCTGGAAGGCTGCGCGACCACCTGCGGCCGCGGGCTCCTGGGCCAGGGTGCAGCCGGCGGCTAGTTCCGACAGAGCCTCTCTGCGTGCGCCTCGGGCTCTGCGAATGAGTCATGCAGCGGGCCCTGAACCCCAAGGACCTTCCAACAGACCCCCAGGAGAACGTCACTCTGGTGCTCGGTCCCGCCGAGGCGCTGAAACCAGCCGCTGACCCTGCTGAGTGAGCCCTGAGTCAGCTGCCGGAGCTCGTCAGGCACCAAAACTGCAGCGACCCCACCCGGACATCTGGAGGCTGGGCGGCTGCTCTGCACCGCGGCCTGGGTCGCTGCCTTTCATGGGGAAGGGCCGTGGGGTGCGGAGGCAGGGGGTCCTCAGAGGCTGCATCCACTGTCCCTCTTCGCATGGCAACACTGTGGGGGCCGCCGAGGCAGACGACAGGGCTGGGTCCCCGAGACAGGGCAAGGCGGAGCACGTCGCCGAGCTCCCCGGGTCATCACGAAGCAGGACAGCCTGACCTCTGGGAGCGCACCCTCCCAACAACCCGGCCATGCTTGAGGCCCTGTGATCCTGGATTCCAGACAGACGAGACCCACAGCGCAGCGGCACAGAGGAGGTTCGGCCACATCCTGGGAAAAGACCTCACGTTCTAATGCAAGAATTAGGAGCAGCAGGCCCCGGGCCATCCTGGAAACGCCCTCGCCTGCGCTCCCCGACAGGCCTGTCCTTCCGAACTGCCGCTCTAGGCGATGTCTCCCGGCCGACAGCCCTCTGTGCAGCGAGCCCCCTTCTCCGGTTCCCCTCAGCCCCAGGCGTCAGGGCAGATCTAAAGGGAGGTGGTTTCAGTGCCGACAGCCCGCTGGCCAGCCCAGAGCCGAGGCCACCAGCTCCACGCCGCCCCGCGCAGGCGAGCGGCCCAGCGCTCACGACAGCCTTGTGCCTGCCGACCAGCAGCGCTGGCGCCCCGAGCCCCGACCACGTGGGGTGTGCCGACCTACGGGCAGCGGGTGGTTTGACAATGGCAGTGACAGGTCCCAGGCCAGGGAGGTGCTGCAGCGAGAGGCCTGTGACATCCCGCAGGACCCCGGGGCCCGGCTGAGAGCGAGACTGGTGGCAAATTCCCGCAGATCCGCTCCCTGGGCCACGGCTGCCCCAGGGAATCGAGCCTGGGCCTGAAGCCCTGGACCCCCCCATGGACAGTCACAGATCATCCAACTAGGGCACTCGGGGTCCTCAGTGCCCGCTCCACTGCCCGACTCTCGCAAGAGTGGGTTCGGCTGAGGGAGAGGATGGTGCTGGTCCCCGGGGGTGGGGCAAGATCGAGGATGTCATGGGGCATCTCTGGTCCCAGTGGAGCTGCGAATCCTCCTTTGTACCCTGCAGTGTCCCTTTACCGCAGAAAACGGACGTCTGAAGACACTATGAGGTTTTTTTTTAAAGATTTATTTATTTATACATACAAGCTGGGGCACAGGCCAGAGGCGTGGGGCAGCGAAGGGGTTCACCGGAGACAAAGCGGGGAGCAGAGGAGGCAGATCAGAAACACACTGCTGAGGGGAGCAGCGGGCGAGGCAGGAGAGGTCTGCCGCGCCATGTGGGATTCTCCCCGGCCGGGCATCGAACCCACATCGCGCGCTGCTGACAGCTCCACAGCGCAGCCCTCAACCGCTGCGCCACCAGGGAGGCCCCACTATAAGGTATTTTGAGAGACATCACACTTTGATTACAGCATATTGTTATAATTTATCAAAATTATTGGTATTTATTGCTCTTAACCACTTACCTGGCTTCATTTATAAATGAATCTTTACCATCCGGATGCATGTAGAGAAAGAAAATCATAGTGTAGAGAGTGCTCAATACTGGCAGTGTTGGTTGTTTCTCGCAGAATTTATGAGAATGCCTGTATCCATCCTCACTGCATCTTAACATCCGCCAAACCATTTTCAGTTCCCTGTGAAACGTGAATGGGACACATTCTGTTGCCTTAGTGTTTGAAGTGTGGAAAACTAGGTTAGCTGCTTTCTTTAATGAGGAAATTTTCTAAATAACAAAAAAATGCGATGAAACGATTACTCAAACCCCAAAGATACCCATCACGGGGCTCGGACAGGCTTTGGTGGCCGCAGGTGGCCTCTGGCGGAGCCGTGGGCCGTGGGGGGGGGTGTGGGTGCTGACCGCATCTGCAAAGCTGGGACTTGCTCTCTGGTCACAGCCCGTGAGCGGTGCTGCCTGACACTAAACACAGATCATTGGAAAAAACACTCATGTTAGGAAGGAAACCCCTTTAAATGCTGGTGAATGTTCAAACATTCATCACATTCTCCTGAGAAGTCACACATCTTGGCATTGGTAGACGATGATTTCACATGTTTACTAGGATCAAGATGATATTACAAGTGACTCTGAAATACAAATAAAATCTAATGGACCCTGAACATTCTTGAATGACTATTCAATGTTTTTTATCCATCTAGATCAGACCCCAAGGAGATGCCGTGGAGCTACGTGACAGAGAAGAGCCAGGAAAGACACTCAGATGCGGTGTCAGGGATTTCCCCTCACTGAAGAACACCCCTGCCAGCCAATGAAACAAGAATAGTCACTGAGAGGTCTCCATCCCCTTTACAGGAGCTGAAAGTCAAGTCCCTCATGACTAATCCTGAATTCTCGCTACTTAGTGTCCTTTGTGCATCTTCCCCTGTGGTTGGTGAGAAGCAGTGAAACCCCTGCAGCAACTTGAATGATGGCAGGAGACCAAAGGAGACATTTGTGAGTAGCACCAGGCTTCCTAAGCAGTACCAGGCCAGTCAGGGGGCAGCAGGAATATCGCCAGGCC